>REGL01000144.1:32814-65480 GCA_004194395.1 Aurelia aurita complex sp. Pacific
TGTTAGGCTCAGCTTCAAGAGGAAACAAGAGTAAAAATATCTTTGGCCTGGAAATAATGGTTGGCAAGGAAATGAAGTCTATATTCATGAAGAAAATATTTCCAAGAGACATGCACTTTCATAAGAAAATCAATTCTATTTGTGATCAGACCCATTCAGGGCGACAGTACTCTAGCCTATTTTGTTTTGGTTGGTACTTTAATATTCTTTGTTTGACCTGAGAATTTACATAAAATATGTTTTACCACTTCTTTGAATATGATCCTCTGAAGCCTCGTCGCCATTATCTTTCCGTTTCCCCATTCTAAAGGCGCAGTGGTGTCTTGTTTTACATGATTTCGCAGCAAACTCCCTTTCCACTTCGATCAGAATTTAGGCCACAAAGAAAGATGGCGCTTGACAAAGGTGGTACGTTTAAGGTGGTAGCTGCCATAATTTTGGAATTTGCAGTGATCGTACTGTAAAAATGGAATGGAGTGAAAACATTGGGAGGAGTGGATTGAGTGGATTGAGGAGTGGATTGGTGGATTGAGGAGTGGATTGAGTCTACACCACCCCTTCGGACTATTGTAGAAACTGATCTGATTGCAAATGCTAAATCTGAAAATTTCTTCCTTTAATATGCCCAAGAAAGTTTAACTTATATTTTATCTGGGTCAGGGAGATAATTGTCATAACTGAATCTGCCTTGTAGTTTTGATAGTAGTTTAAACGCTTACTAAGTTGCTTTCTGAAAACGATGAATCGAGGAATCAATGAACGCCGCCAATAAATACTGTCGGATCATTCAAGACGAAGCCAGCTAGAACTTTGTTTTAAGTTTCAAATTCATGTTTCTCAGTGACTCAATGACTAATAAAATGAAAATGAGATGAAATGACAATTTTGCAAATAAAAATGCAAAAGAAACGCACAACTAGGCAACTAGGACATCTTTCAATTCGATTTTTGAATGTATGTAACAAGGATAAACACTACTAGTCTAGATAATACTTCCATACAATGCAATGAAAGACATAATTTGCTTTTACTAATTCAGACAACGGTATAAAGTACAAAAATGACAATTAATTAGCTATGATATGATTCTAGAATAGACGATGTAAATTCTAAATATAATAGCGAAAGAAAGCTTTTCAGCCAAGATACATTG
The DNA here is from genome assembly GCA_004194395.1 of Aurelia aurita complex sp. Pacific. Lineage (NCBI taxonomy): Eukaryota > Metazoa > Cnidaria > Scyphozoa > Semaeostomeae > Ulmaridae > Aurelia > Aurelia aurita complex sp. Pacific. Next base: position 33,968 of record REGL01000144.1, read on the forward strand.
CGTTTTCAGTTCTCATTCTTAATTTAATGGCAATTCATCTTTGGTAAAAAAAAAAGCTCCCCTTTCACCATCTTTTAGCGTTATCGTCGATCCTTGTCAAAAAAACTGACATCAAAATCACCTTGCAGAAGTGATTAGAACTAAAGCTTAAATTAAATTATCATCTAAAATTATCACGAAATAAACGTCGTTCATTGACTTTACACAAAACTTTCTTGTGCATAAATGATCTGCAGTAGTGCTTCTTCGTACCAGGTGTCCCAAAAAATACCCCTGTTTGAAAAATCACTAAAACTTGATTACAAGATTGATCTTCAATTTTCTTTTTTTTTTGTCAAGTATATCAAAGACCAAATTATTTTCCAAGATACAGCTGATCTTTTAATTGGTTTTAAAATTATCAAATTTAGCTCTTTTGGGGCTACCTCGTTTTGAATCATACTGCAAACAAGCACTGATGATTGCCAGATCAATTTATTAATGGATACTGTATAAAACTCCTGGTTTAGTCATAAATGACAGAAAGAAATGCGCACTATCATTGGAGACGACTTCAATCACCATAAAAAATCTGAAAATTTCGACTGTTAGGCAAGATTGAGTGTATTCCTTGAAAACTATAGCTCAAAATAAGGGTTTTTCAACGTGTGATTTTTCTACCTTGCTGTATCAAAAGCAAACATTTTATCATCTATGAATATTTTTGGGTCTTTGATAAAAGAACTCAAACAGACAATTTTATCAAAGGTTTGATAATCAATTTTTGGTGATCTTTTAAACAGGAGTATTTTTTGGGACACCCGGTATAAAACAAAACAAAATTTAAACATGTTCATTGCATTCAAAACTCAAGATGTACACTTGTTACAGAATTTGGCACATCACAGACAGTGAATTCCTAATGATACAAGAGGATTGTACATTGGTTTGGCTTCCAAAATCTGGCAACTTTAAATAGCATAACGTTGTCCAACATATTAATAATTCTGTTTTCTTTATCTGCTCCTTTTGTAGTGTCAGAACCACATTTTTCATTTCCCACTGCACTTTAATGCGATCTCAATGACACTGAAATTTCTTTACGAAAGCTTGCAGTTTTCTAGCTGCCTTTGAACTGATTTCAGCAAAAGCCGTTCAATTCAGCTACTGCATGCATTTCGGTTAACTTCATTATGTCGTCATCTTCACTTGCAAACAAATGAATAGCACATGATTCCAACAGCAGCACTAACCACAAAATAATTTCAGTAACTAATTTCAGTAACTAATTTCAGTAAAAGCCTTTCAACTATTTCGGTAAATTTCATTATGTTGCCATCTTCACTTGCAAACAAATGAATAGCACATGATTCCAACAGCAGCACTAACCACAAAATAAATGAGCAGTTTCCCTTTCTTCTCATTTAACTCAAGATTATTGGCTCTGCTAGCCTTGCTGTAATACTTGTTATTGAATTCATCTCCAATACTTGCGAGCTCTCTTCCAAGAGCTTCTTCTGAATACAATTTGTCCATTATTACAAATAAGATTCTCGTTCCGTTCTGCAGAATTGTATCTACTTCATTTCGGTTGATATCGTACAGTTAATCTGATATTGAACTGATTAAGCTTTGCCAAAAATCTTATCATTGCAATGGAAGTTTGGATATAATGTGTAGCTATCTGACTTCAAGAACGCTTTCATTGATTTTACACAAAAACGTCTTGCAAGAATTGGATCTTCAGCAGTGATTCCTGACACAAAAATCGAGGTTGCTTAACTGTGTGGCAACAAGCAACAGCAAGCAGTTCCAAATTTTCCCTGAACTTTCCCTTCCTTCTTCTTCCGATCAAATCCAAAATCCCAAGGACTTTGTTAAATCAAATAAAATTTCCTGACCACGGTAAGAACCAAAACCAAGCTTGCTGTTCTTACGATATGACACCCTTGTTTTCCAGGATTCTTTTTTGATAACTTTCTCCAGCAACGCTTACACTTTGAACTCCAGAGGCATGATGCTAAAACCTGGATCGTAAAAGTCCAGTAAATTCTTCAAGCTCTTTCGAACGCTCCAAGAACTGGTGTTTCCACCGATTTCTAACCAACCCTTGTGTGATAAAATCCAGATGCCACTATGCTAATACCTGTCCAATACCTTGCGTGATCTAAGTTGTACTTTAATACCTTGATGCCAGTTCTAATTAAACAGTAATATCATTTATTCTGTTCAGCTGCAAGCACTGAATGGTAGATCTGTTTTGAGAGATAAGATTGCATGCAATAAGACAAAATCTCGCCATGAGGCCTTGCGTGACGCGCCATATTAGCAATTCGTCCTGGCCTGACGCCTCTTGATTTAAACAATACTTTTTGACCTCTTTTTATTTTCAATCCAAACGGCCACGTTCAGGGACTAGAAGCTGGAAAATTGCGTCAATATTTTCTTTATTATCTCTTTATATCGGGATTTTGGTTTCCCGTCACGTTAGGTACCATTGTCCTTGATGATACTAAAGCGTTACGTAAAGGGTACCAGAACGTTAATGTAAACAACCAAGAACATAACGAGAGGGTCCAGAGAAGGGGTCCTAGATCCCATTGTGCCAGTCATGTCTTGGGGAAATCGGGCAGTCGATCGGTTTAGTCGATGGTCAAATGTCATCCCCAGTCTATTGTTTGTCTGCTGGTACTCGGAGTCCTAGCTCATTAACTTGTTAAATGCGTTCAGTTACTACATTGCTTCTTGCAAAATGACATCGAACTATTTGAATCACACCGTAGTTCATCAGAAAGAATCCAAATCATTACCAGTCCAATTTTCTGGTTCATGCCCAATTTTCTGCAAGGCTACAACCCAACAACCAAATCAAATCGGCCAGATTTCCTATCACCCATGCCTTAGGTCTTCCGTGAGTTTACAAACAGCTGGTTTTATGAGGGCATATAGGTCACACGCACCAATCGGCTCCTGGAAACAATTTCTTGATACTGCGTCACGCCATCCTACACGTGTATATGGCATTTGCCTTGCAAATCAAACTCAAATCAAGCTTTGCCTGATTTTTTTTGCCTGATCTCATCTCAGGCTAAGACCAAACTCAAACGAAATGTTGGGCCTGGTCTTTCAAACAATGCCTGTGCCTAACGACTGCTTGTTCATTATATGGAGTGACAGGCACAAAATGTCGAGTTTGATCGAAAATATACTGGAAGATAAAATCTGGGGAGTCTGCCAGACAAAAATTCCATTGTTTACGAAATTTTACCCAAATTTCAAATTAATCTAATAATATAGTTATACCTTGTAAAAATTGCTGAATTATTCAGCAATTTTTACAAGGTATAACTATAAGATAAATGTTAAAAGATATAACGAAGAGATTAAAAGAAATTTAAACAACATTAAGAGAGCATATGGCAAAGTGAAGGAGGCACCGTAGCGGTTTTCTTGCCCACTACCCTTTGTAGCTTCTAAATTATCCAACTAATATATATGATAAAAGTATTATAGGGACGGTCTTTTGAATGATTATGTTTCTCTACTTGTTTCTTCCCGAATGCGGCCGATTTTGGTGAATTTATCCAATGCTTCGAGGGAGGGGGGGGGGAGGGCTGTCACCCAAGCCACTTAGCCTCCCATGCCTACGAGAGTTTGATCAAATACAGTAGTGTCCGCATATACGAAACACAAATTTAAGGAACACAGACCCTGATTTTCAAAACAATACCCCATTTTATGAGAAACTTGTTCAGGTCTGAAAAAAGCTTGTTTCTGAATCAAAAACTATGGATTGAAACCTTGGAATTTTTCAGCTTTCCAGTTGTATTGAACTGTACCTATTCAATGAAAAAAGAATTTTGTATGCAAAAAGAAAGCACTTTCCTGAAATAACTGTAGCATTTTCTGGAAGTGAAAATTTACAAATACAATTCAAATTAATAATCATCAATAGAGATCATGTCTGGGTCAATAGTATATGATTTTTGTAATAAGAAACTTTACCCTGATTTGCAAGTTTATCTCATTTTATAAGAAACGCATCAGACCTGAAAATGAAAAAGTTGTTTCTTATATGCGGGACACCACTGTACTGCAAACAAATTGAAAAGCAGGATCTAAAAACTGTTCAACCTGCATTTGACAAATTCTGGCTTTCTTTATCATGTGTACCAGAACAAAAAAAAAACAAGAAAAACAGATTTTCCCAATTTTGATTGTCCTTTTGAATCTTTTCGAAGCGCTGGTACCCAGGACCCAAACAATGCGAGTATGTTTTCATAAGAAACTAACCCAGTATTCAAAGTTTCTTGACGTTCTTATCATTTGAGTACTCAAGGTTTCTTAACAGTTTTTTAGGAGTTTCGTCAAATTCTCGATGTTTACATTTCGCACCCGTACTAACATTTTGTCATGAAATTTTTAAAAGGCTTGTCACTGTCTTGACTAGACTTTCCATTGATTGTGATTAGGTTTTTTCCTCTTTTCTTTGTATATATTAGCTATATATAAAATCATATTCAAATCAAGTCATTCAAAACCCTCTCCTGAATAATGCAATGGGGTACTTGACCAGGTGTTGGTCGGGGGCATGCCATCGAAGCCTCAAAGACATACCCCGTTTCTTATACCAATTTTCCGAAAAAGTATACCTGACCTTCTACCAAAATTGTGAAAATCGATACCAAAATCGTGAAAATCGATACCGTTCCTCATACCAAAATCGTGAAAATCGATACCGTTCCTTGTACCAAAATTGTGAAAATTGATACCCTTCCCGACGGCACGTCCCCGTACCCAAAGTATGCGTAGTGTCCCCCTCCCCCGGGATCCTCGCCTGCAAGAAAAAAATTTCTTTAAAGGTTTAATCCCATTACGGACAGTACGGACGTTTTGTTACTTTTAAGTGATGCAAGAGTTGAATTCCTAATGAAAAAGTACGCGTTGCAGGGTAAAGCAGAATGAATAAGTAACCTTTTACTCTTTTAGCGTATGGCAGGTACTTGCATGTTTTGTGCGTGCTACAGAATCAACGATCATGGCATGGCAGTTGATGTGTACTTTATCACCAGGAAAGTTTATCGTAAAAATTCCCTTGGATTTTATCGTAGTTGCTGCAAAAAAACGGATGCACGCATTCTCTTGTAAAAAGCTCTGTGTGTAAAACTGAAGAACTTATGTGCACGGGCAAAATAGCCAAGAAACTGTTTTCAGACGAGGAAAGAAACTGTTTTCAACCCTTGTTTCCCTGCGTTCTTTGATTTGCTGATATCACTTGCTCAATAGGGACTCATACCATTACTGTTATGAAGTGGCCCCCTTTAGGCCCATAAAGAGTGGTTCCGTATTGACCAATCAAATTGCTAGAATTTAGTTTCCAACCAATAGGGAGGCGCTGTTTAGACAGTTGCTGTTGTTGTGTACAAAAAACGGTTGATACGGCCTAGAGTTCTCGTTGCTGCGATGGATCTAATTTGTTTCTACAGAGGAAGTTTAATGCTTGAAAGNGGAAACTGGTTTCAGACGAGAAAGAAACTGTTTTCAACCCTTGTTTCCCTGCGTTCTTTGATTTGCTGATATCACTTGCTCAATAGGGACTCATACCATTACTGTTATGAAGTGGCCCCCTTTAGGCCCATAAAGAGTGGTTCCGTATTGACCAATCAAATTGCTAGAATTTAGTTTCCAACCAATAGGGAGGCGCTGTTTAGACAGTTGCTGTTGTTGTGTACAAAAAACGGTTGATACGGCCTAGAGTTCTCGTTGCTGCGATGGATCTAATTTGTTTCTACAGAGGAAGTTTAATGCTTGAAAGGTATGTATCTTGCGATTGGTAGGTCAGGAAAGCACTAGTCTTTGTACTAAAAGTTTGCTTGTTTTTTCAATCCGCTAGTTTATGCCATATTGATACAGGGGGTCCACTTTATAAGAGTAATGGTATGAGTCCCTATTGAGCAAGTCATATCAGCAAATCAAAGAACGCAGGGAAACAAGGGATGAAAAGTCATAAGTTTATCAAATACCCTTTCAAATCAATGTTCGAATGAATCCTTGAATGAATGAGATGCAAAAATTATAGTCTGTGTCAAATTAGATGCCACTTCAGGTTAGAGACAATGCAAAATTGCTCAGGGAAAGAAAAACGAAGGCCTCAGGTAATGAGTCTAGAAATGAAACTGTTACCAAAAGCATAAGAATGAAGTGATCAATATTTTGCTTTTTCATCCACAAAATGCGACCACCGGAGTACTGTACAGATAATAGCTGCTTCCCCTTAGAACCTTTAAAACATCCACCCCATAAACTTCAACTAAGGTTCAAAATCGTTTCTTTGCAATGACTTTGTATGGTTTACGCTGATGCGTTAAAAATACAAACCCGTCTGTCTTTGGAAGGTCTTCCCTGTCAGCAGGAAGGAACTCAAAACTCTGAAAGACCCGAGAAAGAATCAAAAACAGCTCCATTTTAGCGAGGGCTTCTCCGAAACAGACTCTCTTTCCAGCGGAGAATGGGAGAAATGAGGTATGCTTTCCTGGAGTGTAGCTCCCATCTTCATCAAGCCATCTCTCCGGTTGGAAATCTTCCGGATCGCTCCAATGGCGTTCATCATGATGAATTGCATAGGTATTGAAGATAACATGGGTATGTTTTGGAATCTTGAATCCAGCCAATGTTGTATTGCACGTTGTTCTGTGAGGAGGAATTAACGGGGTAATAGCAGCAAGACGTGCACTTTCGTTGATGGTAGCTTCCAGGTAGGGTAGTGACCCACGGTCAGCCATACGTGGGATCCTTTCGCGGCCAATAACCCGGTCCAGCTCCTGGTGAATTTTCTCCTGCTTTTCAGGCCATAACACAGAGAAGGCAATACACCAGTTGATTGTTGTTGATGTTGTTTCTGTGGCAGCTGTGAACATGTCATGCATAATCATAAGCAGGTTATCTTCCTGCAAATAACGTTGACTTGTTTTATTCTCTGCGATTTCCTCATTAGCAGCATCTATTAGGGCATCAGTCAAGTCTCGTATATTTCCTTTTTGGAATGTTTCCCTGTGCTTTGTCAGGAATTTCTCTAGGATTGGATCACGTATGCTTACTGATTCTCGAATGAGGTTGATGTTTTTATTTGGAAAATAACGCAGCCATCTCAAGAAGTCAACACCATTGGCCCCAGCTAAGCCTTCCATCAGTATTTCATTGTAGTAAACGATGGATGTGAATTCTTCATCATGAATGTCATACGTTGAACCGAAAACCAGAGTGCAGATTATGTTTGCAGTTACAAGACCTGCGATTAAAGTTAGTGTCATCAAATAAATATCAGGCAGAGCGCAGGCAATAATGCACATTTTGTGTGGTTTATGCAAGGGTGCCTACCTTGTAGGAAGTGTGTTTATTCCCAGTACTGTACCCGTGACCGAGTATGCAGAGTGACCCAGTACACGAGTAATTGGTGTCCTGTGACCCAGTCCTGTTAATCTTTCTAACGTCTGTTGGTATTGACCAATCAAAAATCACGCTGTCTGGTTCCCTGTGGCCAACTCGTATAACAGTTGATCTCGTATTACATCAACACCGGAATTTGAAACCACAAAGTTCTTCATCTCTGTGTACTGGGTCACAGGACACCAACTAATCAACAGTACTGGGAATAAAGACAGTTCTTACAAGGCAGGCGCCCTTGGTTTATGTCAAGATCAAAGCTGTATTCTTACCAACTATGTTGTTTCTCTTTCATGCGATTGCGAGAAAAGCTTGATGATGTTACTTTTCCTAACTTTTCCTTCGTTCTTCCATGGGCACAACTGAGTCACAAAACAAGGATTGGATGCCACCATTACAGTATTCAAATAAATTTCAAACTTTTTCGCGCCTAAGCTCCTAAGCAGCAATACGTCTCATTTCAACTTCCACTCAAGTATTGCTGCGTAGGAGCTCACATTTTAGGGTAATAAACAACAACAACAGCACAAGGAGTTCATAAATCTGGTAATTTTAATTTGACAAAATGAGGAAGGTTTACGAAACCGGTATTCTGGGGAAGGTTTGACTATTTTCTGTACTCTGACTACAGCAGGGGTCCCTAAAAATGTATTCGACATTTGATTGAATATACCGAGCGAGTAAAAAATTATGCCTGGCGTCTGAAAAGATCTGATATAATGGGCTAGTCGTGTCATTTTGCTCCTAATGGCATCAACCCCTAAATTGATTACATGGCCGCAGTTATCGCTATTGAGCGGCTACCGCACGCTCCTAACTGCGACTCATAATCAATTAATCAAACGCCATTATTTTGAAATGACTAATACTGCCTCGTTTCGATAAGGGCCTAAGCAGAAAAATACAAACATTTGTATTTTTCAAATGAAAGACATTGATTTATAAACTTCACAGTAAAGCAGTTAATGCCAAGTTTTGACATTTTCGCCAACTGTTTTCGTGGTATTCTTGCTCGTAAGACCTTGTTCTGTCCCGCCAAGTTCCTTGAAACTCAGCTTTGACCATTGAATTTCCGTTGATCAACATCAATCAATCAATCAATCAATCAATCAAACAATCAAACAATCAATCATTCAATCAATCAATCAATCATTCAATCAATCGAATTTGTACAAATTCTTATGGCATTGTATTTTGTTGTATACTGTGTACATGACTGTGTATAGCAGCCTCGTTACAAAGGGCGTTCGAAAGTGAAAAAAGTCAGTCCAAAAAATGCCGTAGCCGTAATATTATGAGTCCCAGTATGAGCGGTCTCGGTTTGGTGCAGTAGTCTTCTTTTGAAAAGCGATTACTAGGAATCATCGTAAAATCAATCTAATCGTCCCTGTAGTGTCACATAGTTGTCGTTTGAAAGTATAGCAGGATGTAGCATGTATTGTACATTTTTTCTGAACATAGTAAGAAAAGCAAATTACGAAACTTACACAAGTCTCTCTTTGGGTTGAAAGGTTCTCCATTCTTGGCAGCTAGCCTCTCAATGAGCTGTCCACTATGCAAATTGATCTTGTTCTCCAGTTGCTCCCTGTTTGATCCATACATCTTCAGAGCCTTGTGAGCTAGCTTTCGGAATTGTGTGCCAATATGGGCCATAGTCAGAAAATAATATATCAATGCCACAGCCTGTCTTGAAGCCCCGATTTCCCTCTACTCCAGTAATGCTTGCTGGTCTTCCAGCAAAATCTGCAGACTTTTGAATTAAACTTTCTTTAGCAGCCTCGATACTGTTCACAACGACAACTCTCCATCCACCGAAAAAGAGGCTGAACACATCTCCATACTTGCGAGAGAGTGCTTTTAAATCTTTCTGTGGTTGGGCAGTCAGGAGATGGATGTTTCCGATTATAGGAAGGAGAATGGGGCCAAGTGGGAATGATTTTGGTCGAATGAAAATATGGAGATACAGCAACACTAAAAGGATAATGCCACCAATGAGAATGCTTTCCACGATCATCTTTCGTCTAGAATGAAATCAAGAAACTTGATTTACAAATGACTCTAAAGCTCCTTTCCAAGGTGCCCCCTTTCTAGACTGATTGCCATTGTCCTTCTGGTTTCTCATAAAGGAGAAAATATTCTCTATGCTGGCAGGCTGCAGTTTCTTATGTCTGTTTCTTATATGCGGGGCTTACTGTAATCCGTCTGACAGATCGCTGTCCACGGTTCCTGCATTCACAAATCCAGCATTCCGTGGAATGTTGGAATGGCGGATCCGGGGAATATGGTGGGAAAGGGATCGGCCAGGCGGACTTCATCAGGAAATAGACTTGGGGCTACACATTCTTTTTTATGTATTCCATTAACAATTTACAATACATGATTACTAATTACTATACGTACAGCTAACGCTACCCTGCTACAGAAACGATACACCAATGAGCAAAATATTTTGTCTACCCAGAAGCCATAACATAAAAAGATGACTAAAATGACAAATAGAGCCACAAGTTGAGGCATCTTGCAACCAAATAATTGCGAGTGAAGATTTGAAAGGTTTGCAAGCTGCATTAACACACCACCTAATTACAAACAAACATAGAGATTCCAGCAACTTTGATCCAAAGCGTTCTGTTTCAGAAATGTACTTAATTGTTAAATTTAAGATTAATTTTTTGGCTTCCAAGGGCAATTTTTGTTTCCGCACACATTCGATCACATTCGCATTGGGAACGCTGCACATTACACTGGAATAAGAAGAATTAGAAAACAGGTTCTTGCTTAGCTGACTTGATGTCCTTTTAGGATGAAATTAACTTCGCTGCTCCGCTCTGGACTGGTCCAACCTTGATGTTGGTTAAAAAACTTTTGTAATTTGCAGCTTTAATTTTCCCAGCTAACTCAGATAGCAACTGTACAGTTCTGACATTGTTTTGAGTACAAATTATGTCATTTCTTCTTTGATCATCTTACCAGGTAATTTGGGACCCTTTCTGCAGCAAAATTAACTGAACTTTACCTAACTCTACGCTTCCGGCATCAAAACTATAAGCAACTCAACAATAACGTCCTAGAATTTAAGAAACTCCCTACTAGCCTCGGACCTCAGTTCCTTATCAAAAATGAGTGCAATAGTGAATCTAGCACTAAAATGTTAGTAATTAAGTAATAACCAAACCTTTAAAACTGTTCTTGCGTAATTGGTTCACAANCATAGGCGTAGGAGACATGGGGCAAAGGGGGGCTGCAGCCCCCCCAGGGTCGGAAAATGTTGCAAAAATCAGCCATAATCGGGCAGAAATCCGCCTAAAGTCGGGCAGAATTTTCTTAAACAATGGATTTTTTATCGGGCAGCCCCCCCCAAATTTCATTTCCCCCTACGCCGATGAGCAACTGTACAGTTCTGACATTGTTTTGAGTACAAATTATGTCATTTCTTCTTTGATCATCTTACCAGGTAATTTGGGACCCTTTCTGCAGCAAAATTAACTGAACTTTACCTAACTCTACGCTTCCGGCATCAAAACTATAAGCAACTCAACAATAACGTCCTAGAATTTAAGAAACTCCCTACTAGCCTCGGACCTCAGTTCCTTATCAAAAATGAGTGCAATAGTGAATCTAGCACTAAAATGTTAGTAATTAAGTAATAAACAAACCTTTAAAACTGTTCTTGCGTAATTGGTTCACAACCTCAATGTGCCAGCCTACCCAAAGAGCCTACCGCCACAGCACTCTCTTCGCTTGTGTGTGTGTGTGTGTTTGCAAATACCAACAAATTTGGGATTTCGTAGTGACGTAGCTGATCATAGAGAAGAATTGTTTATTCTTCTCTTGTATGATTCAATCACATGGATTCAATAGCATCATCATAATTGCGCGCGACGAAGGAGCGAGCATAACAAGGACAGATTTGGTAAGACAATAGCACACGAGTTGGGTTTGAATTACACAGAAATTCAAAGCGATTAGCGATTGCAGACAAAGGAAATTCTCTCCACCAGTAATTCAAAAAAGCAAAGCCCTAAAAGTTTCTCTGAAACCCAGTTAGCTAGCTCGCTCGTTGTGCATTCCAGAAATTGCATCTAACATGAGCATAGGTCGAAAGGGGAAGGATATATCTGCACATCTGCCACGGGCATTTGATTTATTTGATTCAAAAGCCGATTGGGAGGCGATTCCATTCTCTTGTTTTTTGGGGTGTAATTAAAACACTTACTGCTCAGCTTCTGAACCCTAGAAATTAAATGCCCAAGGTAGATGTGTAGATATATCCTTCTTCTTTCGATATATGCTCATGTTTGCTCTTAAAAACAATGTCTGGATTGCACAACGAGCACATTGGTCCACTAGCTACTTGGGTTTGGGTTTCAGAGAAACTTTTGAGGTGTCAACAAAAGCATCTCATGCTATTGTGTTACAAAATCTGTCCTTGTTAGCAAGCATAATATTCTGTTCTATGCTACAACAATTTTTTGGTGCGCATCTACTTATGTGTTCATTTCATCATTTGTGATCAAATTACGTAACGTGTAGCCTACGTAACGTGCAGATATCGTCTGATGGCGAACGGCCTATAAGTTCTTTCCATCGATATATTCATTATTTTGTTTCGCCTTGAAACATGCTTGAAAAGGGGAAGAGACAATAGACTAAACATCGCGATAATAGCTGCGAGAAAGAGTGGCTGAACTCCACGTAACCATAGACTTGCCCAAAGTCTATCTCTTCAGTCCGCCTTACCGGTCCCTTTCCGGTAGTTCCTGGATCCGACATTTCCTGGATCTGCCATTCCAACATTCCGCCAAGAGAGCATCTGTTGACGGAATGCTGGAATGGTGGATCCAGGAAATGGCGGATCCAGGAACTACCGTAAAGGGAACCGTAAGACGGACTGAAGAGATAGACTTAGGGCAAGTCTAACGTAAACGTAACCAAAACACAACGAAGCCTTCATAAAAGTCAACATAATGAATTTGAATGGTCATTTCTTTCAGCTGCATAATACTGGAATTGACGTCATGCAATGCTTGAACTATCACTCAACACAATAAACTGTTGACACTGCCTTTGGATTTGGAGCCTCGCAATTGGCACGCACAATTACATTAGGGTTCATGAGGAAGTAGGATTTCGATTTCAATTCAAATATTCTGACTTTCCGAAAAGAAAACAAGAATTCCTACAAACTTAGACAGGGCCAGGGCTTAGAAAAACTTTTCTAGACTCTCTGAGTATCTAGACTATATCCGACTCTGCATTGAAAAGCCTTTACCTGTAAGCCTGTAAGAAAGAGATTATTTGGCAATGAGAGAAAGACCGAGAAAAACAAGCCATGATCTTATAAAATTCTGGCCGTATTTTTCTTTCATTTTGTCCTTGAGACTAAGAATTTTGAGGGATTATTTATGGATTTTCCTTGAAAACAAAAGGATTTAGCCAATGGTGTACGAGAGTTTTAGAGAGTGATACGCCTCTCGTTTTGAACTACAGGATTTGTCCAAAATTTGATTCAGGTCCTACGAATTACGCCCTTGACTATCCTCGGCAGTCCTAACCAGTCCAGTTCAGTTTGTCACGGTCACGGATTGATTTTTTGACTTTGTTTACCAAGGCAGAAGGCTGAAGCTGAGCTTGATAGGTTACTCTGAATAAAGGACGAAGGCAATTGGCAGTACAAAACAAGTATATCACACAACCCCCTGATCAGTTTTACCTCTCTTTTGTCGTATGTGTGCAATATCGATGCAAATTCGGCAATTCCGATCCAATGTCCAAAACATTTTCCCTGAAAATCAGGCAAGCAGTGACGGTGGTAGCTTGATTAACAACACACTGGGGAGATACTAGACGAGTCGCAGGTTTGATTTATCTATTATCAGCATTCAGTTATTCAACAGGAACCGTTTTTAAGATGATGCGTATTCAAAATGTTTTAGGCTGTGAGATGAGCCAAATTAGCTCCAGTTGTCACCTCTATTTACCAGTCAGCATGCAAGGCCTGTCAGCATGCAAGGCATGTTAGTTGTGGTCAACTTTAGGCCTGTCAAGCATCAACCACATGAAGTTGCAGTCATCTGGGCCTGGGCTTTGATGGAGGCAGTATATTTTTGGTACTGAGGACATTTGGACAATCGATTTTCACGAGTTTAATAAAAGGAGAGGTGTGGAACCATAGGCGGAACAAATGATTTTATGTGGAAGTTGCATCAACTGAGAGAAATTTGCCAAAATTCTAAGGTCCATTTTCGTTCATATGAGCCTTTTATGCTCATTTTAGACTGTAAAGCCCTGTTACGTTTCTATCACATGCAGGCCCGTAGGAAGCGGGGGAGGGGGCAGGGGGGGCTCAAGCCCCCCCAATAATTTCTTAAAACAATGGTGCTACGTCACGCGCATTAACTAGATGTATTGTTCTCTATTGTTTTGAGAACAATTGCCCCCCCCCAATCCGAAGCTGCTTCCTATGGCCCTGATCACATGACTAAATCTAAGTAAGTGTACGAGAATCTATCTGCGTATTTTAGTCGATCATATGCTCGTTCGAATTGTGACAATTGTTGAGCTGTCGAACAGTAGCCTGCGTGCAGACTCTTGGACAGGACAAGACAGGAACGAGAGAGCCCTCTTTTCAATTTCTGACAGTGGGCTACGAAATAAAGAGATAAAGCTTGCTACCGCTGCTCAATTAATTATGTTAATCCTCCAGTCAAATAATATACGAAACCCGTCCAAACAAAGGCTGCATAAATTAAGTTCTAGAAATCTGGAACTGCAGTAGCAAGCTTTCGCTCATTAATTCGTAGACCCTTTCTCTAGTTGGATAATGGGTCTACACGTAGGCTAGCAGGGTATCGAACAGTTGATGACTTCACTGGACAAGCCCGGGGGAGGGGGTATATGACTTATGGATGGACGGGGGTCTGCCGCCCAGTTTTCAGAAAGCTACCCCCTTCTAATTATCAAGCAAAAGATAGCATGTCTTGACATGCTGGCATCCAAGACATGCTGGCCCAAGACATGCTGGCCCAAGACATGCTGGCCAGGACTATCGAGAGGGGGGGTTAGGGGGGAGGGGTAAAAGGTCCGGGGTCCGGGCCTCGAAGGGGCCCGTAAAAATATCGTTCGACAAAAATTCGTTATTGCTGTAACTGTAAAATCTCTTTAAAGCAAGTTTTATGGCCATCTACCTGCCTTAAAATATAGACACAAGAAAATAGCTTTCTTATTGCTATATTTAAAGGTTTTGTGTCCGTGCTTTCCAAGTCACCTCGTAAAAGGGAATCTCTTCATTGTTTACCGTAAATACCGCTTCCATCATAACTTTTTCATGGAATATCTAAACAATTTTTCTAAACTAGCTTTCTTAAAAAGGGCGTTTCCCTCATTCTCCGAGAGTCTGAAGGGCGTGGTCCCAGAAAATTTTCTTAGGTGCTTCGCCCTTAAGCCCCCTTTGAGGCCCGATCCTGAGAATCACTCCAGGGCTCGAGCTGGGTCTCGACGTCTCTGATGTTGGCTGAATAACATCCTTTCAGCTGCTTCCTTCCTTTGATCATATTTTCTTAATTGATTCTAGACGAAAGATGATCGTGGAAAGCATTCTCATTGGTGGCATTATCCTTTTAGTGTTGCTGTATCTCCATATTTTCATTCGACCAAAATCATTCCCACCTGGCCCGATTCCCCTTCCTATAATCGGAAACATTCATCTGCTGACAGCCCAACCTCAGAAAGATTTCCAAAAACTCTCTTACAAGTATGGAGATGTGTTCAGCCTCTTTTTCGGTGGCTGGAGAGTCGTCATTGTAAACAGTATTGAATCTGCCAAAGAAAGCCTGATTCAGAAGACTTCAGACTTCGCTGGAAGGCCACCAAGTATCACTGGAATGGAAGCAGCAAGGGGCCAGAAAACAGGACGTGGCATTGATATAGTTTTCGCTGACTATGGTCCGTATTGGCAGACAATTCGAAAGTTGGCTCATAAGGCCTTGAAGATGTATGGGGCAAACAGAGAGAAACTGGAGAAAAACATAAATGTGCATTGTGGGGAACTCATTGAAAGATTAGCTGCAAAGAATGGGGAAGCCTTCTACCCAAGAAAAGATTTGTGTAAGTCTTTCAGATTATCATTGGAAATATTTTGAAACTTTGAAAATAAAAAATAAGCAAGAATTCCTTGAAAATGAGAAATAAAATAAAGTCTTACAGTAAGGCCCCACATTTAAGAAACCACCTAAAAGAAACTTTTAGGCTTCTGAGAAACAATTAGCCCCCCTACTTATAAGAAACTCTTGAGGCTCATACCCAAAATGAAGTTTCTTGTATTTTGATCAACACAAAGTCCTGGTGTGACGGTCTGGGGAGTATTCCACTGCATGCAGGGCTCATAAAATACTACTACAAAGATGTCTTTGATTTTACAGCTTTTTACCTAAATTCTAATTGATGTTCTTGACAATCATTGACAACATACATATGGCTAATCTTTCTATAAATAACCCTGTTCTGTTATGACCTATTTTTCTGCGACTTTCCAGAAAAGAAATTAGAAACTTAAGAAACTTTCAGCCTAAAAAGTGAAAAGTATCATAAATATAAGAAACCTTTTAGGCTAATGTGTGAAAAAGTGGTTTCTTAAATGCGAGGCCTTACTGTTCTATCTCTCTGCCTTTAAAAGAAACCGACACTGGAAAGACAAGCAAATCAAAAATAGAGCAGGTGATACGCCATCTGATTGCGATTCGCTTTCAGAATGCCATCTCATTGCACCGATAAAAATAGATGTGGCACAAGACCAATTTAAACGTGCTGATTCCCTTTAAAGGGGCTGTACAACCCGTCCTCTCTGCGTGGCTCTGCATCTGAAATCATCGAAAGTGTTCAGGCTAACCACAACATGCTAATGGCGATTTTGCACAGAGAATAGCAATCCAAAGTATCTGCGACAACATTGGTGATCGAATCTTTCGTGGAGGATTTGTTTTATTTTTTTAACGCTGAATATTTGAAGTTTTCAACGGATATCAAAAAGTTCCATCACATTTCATAGACATAGACAAGAAAATACTGCAATGAAACTTACGCAGAAGCTGCGATGAAACTGACCGCCATTAAGAACCCAACGCTTCAGACATGTGCGCGGATTGTCCAATATTTTCTGATTGTTTACAACAATCTTGTACAGCGCCTTTAATGCTTTCATGCAGATTCATAAAACCTAAATGAAAAGACCATCACCTGCTTTTGATTGAAACTCCATTTCAAAGCGATTAGCGATTGCAAATAAGAACATCATACGAAATCGCAAAAGATGTTTCGACACCTATGCGTCTATCTACCTTGTTGTGCACAAGAAAAGGGTTATTAAGGGGAGATGATGATTCTACTGCGAAGCAGACAACATATGTCTGATTTTACGGCACGCGTATCTTATCTAGGACGTTCAGAGGTAGAGTAAAGATTATTCTGCAGTCGAATTAGACTGATTATATGTTCGTAGGTTATTGCTGTTGATAAACTGATGGACGTTATAACTACGACTCATGGCCAAACGCTTCCAGAAACGGACATGGCCTAAATCATCTGCTATTTTTTCTCAAAACTACCGACCCTAAAACGCCACAAAAAGTGGTTTTCCTGAAGTGCTACACTGCAAAACAAGCTATCAGTAGCACTGCCCGAAGTACTGCCCGAAGCACTGCCCAAAGCACTGCCAAGACTATGTCGAAGCGTATGAGGAAGAATGGTTTCCCATTGTAAGAAGTGCATCTTTTAAAAATAAATTGGGAGAAGAGGATGTCCGTTTCTGGCCCCTTCCGTACCTAGGCAAGGCTTTGGGTATGAATTCAGTCATGGCCAATGTTTTTTCAACTTTTCTCAAGGACGCAAAACTTTCCTTCTAGGTCTTGTAACTACAAACATAATCTGCACGATAGTTACGGGATCAAAATACGACATCAATGATGAAGAATTCACAACCATCTTGCACATGAATGATTTAATGTTTCAGGGCATAGTTGGGTCTAATGGTATCGACTTCTTAACATGGTTACGTCATTTCCCAAACAAAAACCTCGACCTCATTCGAGAAGCAGTACGCATGCGAGACCCAATCCTCGAGAAATGGCTGGCAGAGCACAGAGAAACATTCGAGAAAGGAAACATACGTGATTTCACTGATGCATTGATTGATGCTGCTGACCAGGAGATTGCAGAAAATAAAAGGAGTGAGCGGTTTCTGGAGGAAGACAACCTGTGTATGATTATGTCTGACATATTTAGTGCTGCAATCGAAACAACATCAACAACAATCAACTGGTTTATTGTCTTCTCTGTGTTATGGCCTGAGAAGCAGAAAAAAATTCACGAAGAATTGGACCGGGTGATCGGACGTGACCGGATCCCATGTATGGACGACCGCTCGTCAATGCCCTACCTAGAGGCTGCGATCAACGAAACTGCACGTCTGGGATCAACCGCTCCGCTAATTCTTCCACATACAACAACATGTGATACCTCGTTGGCCGGATACAAGATTCCAAAACACACACATGTTATCTTCAACCTCTATGCAATTCATCATGATGAACGCCACTGGAAGGATCCAGGCGATTTCCAGCCAGAAAGATGGCTTGATCAAGATGGCAAGTTTACTCCAGGAATGAATGAATCATTTCTCCCATTCTCCGCTGGCAAGAGAGTCTGTTTTGGAGAAGCTCTCGCTAAAATGGAACTGTTTTTGATTCTATCTCAAGTCTTCCAAAGATTTGAATTCCTTCCTGCCGATGGTGAAGAGCTGCCAACAACAGAAGGGATGGTGTATTTGACGCATGAGCCGAAAAAATACACAGTCGTGGCAAAGAAAAGATTTTAAAGAACGCTGCTGGATATACAAGAGGTACGAAGCAGTTTCAAGTTGAACTATGCTATTTTGCTGAAGAAAAAGTAGGTACATGAGTAAAAAAACTCATCCATTAACAAAGACCATTAAATTTGTGATCAGATGCTAGAGACAGTTCACGTTGTGTTGCTTTAGGGCGCACAGTAATGGCTCAAGTAATTAATGGTGGCCTGAAGCGAAAATTTCTATTGGTGCAAATAAAAAGCATTGTTGAATGATACAATTTTCTGTTTAAAATGTTTCCATATCTCATTTCATCTTCGAATTATCCACGATTTTGTACGATTGGCTGCTGACGCTATTTTATTTGCAAAAAGTGAAGAACGCATGCAAGGTTGACTATGTTTCCACAGGCGAATCTATTCAGAAAATCTTTTCCCGATTACCATTCCTTTTTAATCATCACATTGATATATTGAACGACTTACATTCTATTTATTTTGCTAAACTGCACAGTATCCTTCAACTGTAGCCTTTCAAAGATGAATTAAGCTACAATTCTATCATTATCCTTGTAACTTGCAATCGAAATGACGTTATCCGCTGGTACTAAAAATCAGTGGATAACTCTAGACTGATTACAAGTCGAGTTTCGCTCCTCCGCCAAACTGATATATCCCGGTTTGGTAGGCTGTAGCCTCGTTTTGGTGCATGATAACTGGGACTCCCTGTAATCAGTCTGGGATAACTCCACGATGAAATGACTGATAACAAAACTTAAACAGAACTTCTTATCATTCAACAGTGTTCTTCATTTGCATCAGGTCAGCATATTTTCCATTTCTTGCCTGTTTACGTTCGTAAGCGTTCTAGCCACATAACCAAGCTTCGAGCAGTGCAGAAAACTGTTGAAATCTGCCTCAAAGGCATTTGGTATGTGACTGAGTTAGATGGTAGAAGATTTGACTAAAGTTTCTATGATGGGTGATAGGTTTTGCCTCTGTTGTGTCTTGTTAACTGCCATTTTGATCGTCGCTTCCATCTTAGCTTAGACTTGCCCCAGGTTTATTTCGAAGGGAAGGGAAAGGAAAAAGCGAAATAATGTTTCGATAACGTTTCGCACTTTACTTTCCGATTAGACTTATTACAGTTGACGAAATAGACTTGGGGCAAGTCTAACCTCAGTTTTGCGTTTGTTCCTGTACTTAATTAACGGAATTTCCAGCACACAACATGTAAATTCGGATTTTGTATGTGACCCATCTGTGTGCTGTGCGCCTTAAAAAAACTCAGTCTTGTTGAGATATTTGCTAATCCAGGACTGGTTTGTAGAGTAATCTCCTTGCAGTTTAATTTTTGAGCATCTTAAAATTACTCAGCTAACATATTGATGGACTGTGCTATGCAACAAAATTGGAAGTAATGCGTGAAAGGAGCACATTCCATCTGAAAGTTCAGTTGCAATAAATTCCCTAACAACGACACAAGAGTGATGATAAGACTATTTAGACAGAGTTTGTTACTATGTGTAATGAATTCGATTTTGCAACGCAAAACTTGTGTGACAAGTGGTCTGAGACAGACTATAGCAATACAGAAAATGAAACTATTTGATTGATTATCAATCGTTCGTTTTGGCAGCAAATGCCATCAACAAGTCACTTGCCTTTCTCTCCAGACATTTCCTTACAGCCTCCTTTTGCTCTTCGTTGCATGCCTCCCAAATGATCTCGGTTTCGCTTCTCGCAAGCGTATCTGTCATAACACTTTTGATGAATTTCTCCTCCACAGCTTCCTGTATTTCTTTTGTATCTGGTAGGCCAATCTTAGAAATGACATCTGACATTCTGCTTTCTGTTGTGAACTGGAGCATGATGTTCAGGATATCATTATGTGGTCTTTCTGAATTCTCTGCAATGAAGATCGTAAAATCATTGAAGCGCTGTAGAAATGAATTTAAAGGCGTTGCGTCCACATAATGTCACCCGCTGTAAAAAGGCTAGTCAGAAACTTCATGCACTGGCGCGGATATCCAAGTTTATGAGTACAGACAAAATAGTGTTGATGATGAATACGTTTGTCATGTCACAGTTCAGCTATTGTCCTTTGATCTGAATGTTTCCTGACAGACGTATAAATAATAAAGTAAATAAGATTTACGAACGAGCTCTACGGATCGCATACAAAGATAGTCACTCTTGTTTTGAATCCCTCTAAGAGAGGAATAAATCTGTGTCTCTTCACCAGAAGAATGTGCAATTGTTGTTAGTTGAAATTTTTAAAACTAAGGCAAGTCTAAACCCAAATTTCATGAAAGATATCTTTGTCGAAAGAACGGAAAACTATAATTTAAGAAGTAGGAGTACTCTCTAGTTGCCAAAAGCCAGAACAACAACATACGGAATCGAATCTTCATTGTTTTTAGGACAACGGCTTTGGCATGCATTGCGTGAAAGTTTAAAACAATCGGAAAATCTTGCAAAATTCAGAAGAAAAATAAAAAAATGGAAATTACACTCTTGTCAAATTATGCTGACACGATTCTGACGAAGAACCTCGAAGAACGCGCAGTGATTGGCAGAGTTTAACTGATCACATGCAAACTAAACTTTCAGCTCCGAAAGCAAAACCGCAAATAAGTCATCAGTCTGCTTAGATCACTCCTTGCCACGTAGAGAGCTCCTTTACCAAAGTGATCACATGAAATATCACGTGAAATTGGCATGCTCCCCGAAAACCCGCTGTACTTACTTGATACAATACCTTTGAAGGGAACCGACATGGTTCAAAGCTGACCCGGGCCAAGTTAAAAATATACCCTGTTGTTTTTAGTACACTTTGACACATGCTGTTTCAATATGCAGCTATGAGAAACAATGGGTGCATGGGTATTTTCTTTAGCCTATTCATAGCGGCCACTAGACTGATTAAACATCCGTAGTTATCGCTATTGATAGACGGATGGATGCTATAACTACTTGAAGCCACTTGAAGCGTAGTGCCATCATCCAATTCAATGAACAAAGCAGAAATTAGGACTGAAGTAGTTAGTCTAAGCGGCCACTTGTTATAACTGTGTCTGTTCTCTTCAATGATGGGAAACCAACAGCCGAGAATTCATTTAGATTGAGTTCAACCACAACAAGGACATTTTCTAACAATAGCATCCGTTACGTTTGATTGACATGCAAGTGCAAGGTAATTTTGTGATTGCAGACGGTTGATTATTAAAAGCACGAAATTAAACATCCAGACCGAGCAAGGGCGAATTTTGCAAGATAAAAATTTAAGTTTGTGAGAAGACAAAGCGATTTCTTTCCAAGAAGAACAAATTTCACNACAAAGCAGAAATTAGGACTGAAGTAGTTAGTCTAAGCGGCCACTTGTTATAACTGTGTCTGTTCTCTTCAATGATGGGAAACCAACAGCCGAGAATTCATTTAGATTGAGTTCAACCACAACAAGGACATTTTCTAACAATAGCATCCGTTACGTTTGATTGACATGCAAGTGCAAGGTAATTTTGTGATTGCAGACGGTTGATTATTAAAAGCACGAAATTAAACATCCAGACCGAGCAAGGGCGAATTTTGCAAGATAAAAATTTAAGTTTGTGAGAAGACAAAGCGATTTCTTTCCAAGAAGAACAAATTTCACACCTCTGACTTCATTCAATCAAATCAAAGTAAACAGAGAGAGCAAAACGTCTAGCCTGCGTGCAGACTTTACTCCACAATACAGTAAAAACCCGCATATAAGAACCACCCACTTACAAGAACCTGAGGCCTAAACTGTTCTAATTTCACCCCCTTAAAGAAGAACCTATTCATCCTTAAATTCAAGGAAGGTTCTTATCTTAAACAAGTTAAATGTAAACTATTGGTTGGTAATATGTGATACAATATTATGTAAAATATTCCGTGTATGAATGGATTTGATACAGATAAGGCTAGGTAGATAAATCATAAATCATAAATTATAGTGAGTACGTGAAAACCCTGTTTTCTTATATTTGGCCTAACTTCCTGAAGATATGCAATTAATTCTTTTGATAAGAACTTATTTAAGAACCTTGCATCCTGTTTTCAAGAATAGTATCATATGCATAAGAACCTAAATAGGGTGATTTCAAAATGTAAGGTTCTTATATGCGGGTTTTTACTGTAGTAAAGTCTGCACGCAGGCTAGCAAAACGTCATGGTTAGCTGCGTTGAAGGTGTGAAGTCTAGTCTTTACTCTGCTAATTTGCATTGTCTTAAGAGAACTGTATCATTTGTTTTACAAAATTCACCCTTCCTCCATAGCATACCTTTCTTTCTGGTTCTAGTGCGATCACATGTCTTTTTTCTTGCACCATTAAATTCTGGTCCCTGTATTTTGATGATGACTCGTTGCATTTCACCATCGTGATTCTTCAACAACATGTTTTTAAGCGGTCTCAAAACAATACCCTCGGCTTTATTTGTACCTGATAATGTAGAAACAAAAACCTCTTTAAGTTTACAGTTTAGATAAGTTGTGAAAATAGTACTACTTCTCATTTACAGAGCGGCACCTAGAATTTGGGCCCTAGGTTATGCTTCTCTTTAGAAGTTGAGATGATGTGCGAGTCAGTCTGACAAGTGGTTGCTTATTTATGGCACAAGTAGGTAAAAAAGGGTTTGCTTCAAAAACAACAGTTTATTTGTTCTAGGTACATCAATGGAGAAAAAGTTCTAGCATTGTATTCCCAGGGGGGACATTCAGCTCATACGAACAAGGGGGAGGGGGATCACTCCGAGAAAATTTCCGGCGACCCAAAAATATCAGTTTAGCTTCATTGCAACCCAAAAATATCAGCTCATTTTATACTTCGACACCTGGAAACAAACATAAAATATCTTGAAACAATGTAAATAGAGGTCACGGATGCCTCCAACAAACCAAGAAATATCAGTTTGACAATATTTGATGACAAAAAATATCAAAAAATATAATTTCAGTTTAGTTGGACCCAGAATATCACTTTTGGTATTCTAACCCAGAAAAATCGGACTTAACTCCCCGTAGTAGCATGTACCGAGTGCCCTCCTCTGGGGTTGTATTTGAAATTGTTCTACATTTGAAAAACCCGCAACTGAGAAATATCATTTATTAAAGGGAATGTAAGCGTATAAAAGTAACTCGAGCCACTGGCGGTCAAACTCTAGCCAATCAGATCTTGGTATTTCCTGTTGACTTCGATAAGTTACCAAATATGGTGCGACACGTGTCACGGCCTATTATCTTTGCACGGCTATTTCTATCAAAGGCATATATATGTGCTTTGATTCCCTTTAAGAAATTTGAATTAAAATCTGCGATTTCTGATCCTTCATACAAGAACCCTTCACCTGGCACGAAATAGCAAGTCTAGTTACCTAGGGGCAGCGGTGGAAATCCAAGCTGCTTTGGAATTGTCGAATCGAAGCCAATGGAATAGAGGAGAGCATCTGCCATTTTCCCTTTGAACAGAGTAGCTGGGTAGGGGATGTCAAAGTCTTCGAATATCATGATTGTATCGTAAAAGTCGATGAATTCTGAAATAGAATAATGGTATAATAATAATAATCGATTTATTTAAAGTTGGTGCTACGTGTGCAGTAAAAATTGAAAATAATTACTACACTACAGGGTGCCCCAACAAAATTGTTCGATGTTTGATTAAATATTAAAAAATAACGAAATACTGAATTGGCTCCACGGTTAGATAACCATGTTGCTGAGATTTTAAATTAATTTTGGACACCAGAAGCTAACAGATCGGCTAAATATTCACGGAGCTACGAGCTTTCGAAGATCAAGTTTGTGTTTGACTCAAATTAATAGAATAAAACTGAATAAACTGACTGCTATTAGAGACAATGGTGAGAAAATTACCCTCTGTTTTCAAATGATTTCTATCTTAAAGCCTTTGCTTTTGTAGACTTACCCCAAGTCTATCTCTTCAGTCTTTAGACCATTCCCTTGGATCCGCTATTCCAACATTCCGTCGAGAGTTGGAATGGCGGATCCAGGAACTACCGAAAAGGCAACGGTAAGACGGACTGAAGAGATGGGGCAAGTCTATTGCTTTTGAGACTTCCTCGAAATTAAAATGTATATAAATACCTGGTTCAAGCAACTCCCCACTTTCTTTTTTCCTCCTGAATGCGATGTCAAGTCCAAAATACCGAATATCTGGGCAATATTGAATTTCTCTTTGGATCGGTGTTACATTTTCTGGTGCAACTTCACGGTGTTCGTAAAGCCCTGGAAGAAGTTTGAAGCTTGTTATACGGTATGAGAGCCTACAATTTTGGAGTTGGCCTGGTTTCTCGTAGACTCAATACAACGTCCCAGTTACAGCAACAATAACATTTCTATAATTGAATTGAATTGTTCTAACTGTTTGAACCAATGTTTGAACGAACGGACATTTTATGCTCCTGCGCAACAACGTATTTCCACTGCAGTGAAAGTTCTGTAAAATTTGTAAAAATGGAATGGAATGAAAACATTGGGATGAGTGGATCGAGTCTAGGGTTCTCGTGCAATGAATACAATGAGTTGGTTGTTATAAATGGGGGTCTAATTCGACAATTTCAGACCATAGGTTCTAAATCCATTAGGTTTTGATACGCGGGTGTTTATTGTATGTATGTATCAATTTGCCAGTTTCAGAAATATAACTTTGATTTCAATGGCAAGTAAATCATAGAACAAAATGGAACGTGGAATTCTCGTTCCCATATTTGCCCCGTTCAGATGTTTCCCTAATTTTGGTATCTTAGAGATGAGCAATTTTCCCAAACAAAATTTTCTCATCTAAGTTAGCTTTTGCATGATAGATTAACATTTCAGTTTTGAATATCAGCCGCATACATATTATTCCACAGCCTGCCTAACGCGTAAACTTTTTTTTGACTCACCCGGTAAATAAAATGTAAATAATAAGAGGTATAAACTTTAAAGTTCTTCTTGATGAAATATAATTTAGTGGGGCCAAATCATAAGTGTATGTAAGAGAGCATATAAGGTGTCAGTAGTACAGTTTTCATCCTTTTATGGCCTGCTAAAATAACAGATTTCATTAAGAATGTACGTTTCTAACAAAGGCCACATTGAAAAAGTTTTCATGACAAGACGACCAAGCACTCACCACCAAAAATTTCTCCAAAAACAGTCACTTGTGCCACATCAGCACTATCTTTGTCTTCCAAGTGGACCAAGTCTTGGACACGCTTGAAAATGCTGACAATCTTCTCCCTCAAGTTCGACATAAAACTTGTAGATTCAAAGTCTGAAATTTCTTTGTTTGAAACTTCTCTCTTTTTCGCAAACATGCATTCTTCGCCATCTGTATGACAACTGAAACTTTCACCGCGAATCTTCTCTGTTACTGCCCAGTTAATATTCTCATTCATTTCCTTTTTATCCCAGCTCCGAAACAATGAGGTTGTGGCAAGTCCTGGATACTCGAAGAACTCCATGTTCAAACTCGATTCGATAGGCCTAAATGTGATGTATTTGCGAGGATTACTGTAAAACACTGTGAAAACCTTTTAAGCTAGAATACATTTATTCAAATCCTTTTGTGCAGGTCTTTGCATATATTTTCAAGCATTTGCAAATATTTCCTTCTGCCGTGTTGTTGCAAAGTAAATATGAAGACATGTAGGATGATAGAATTGAGAGCAGTGCTTTACCGTTGTCGAGTTAGAATTGAGAGCAGTTTTAAACCGTTGTGGAGTTAGAATATTATCAACGCTTCCCTTTTCCTCGTTTTTCAAACTTCACGTGAAATTCAAAATAAACTTCCCCATTCCTGATTTTTGAGGTCGATATTCACGGCGATACTGGGCAACCCAACCACAGGGTAATGAATGATCATAAATTCACAGTGTAAACCTATAGCTTGTTTCGTCAATTGTTGTGTAAACATTTTGACAGTATAGGCGTCCATTGAGAAATGTATTCAGCATTTTGTAAGCGATGTGCACTAAAAAATAAGCAGAGGCTTTAAACAGAAGGAAAAGGGGATTTTAATGATGTTATTTAAAACATCAATGGTTCTTTAGGTGGTGCCCATAAGCAACTCAAAATTCTGGCCGTGTTTGTCACTTGACAAACCAATTCGACAAAATTTATTTCTCAAAACAACGTTTCAAAGACAGTGCCTGGCATAACTCTATAATGAAACTGTTTGTCGCCTTGAATAGAACTCTTTCTGAACAGGAATCGAGAAAAATTCTCAAATCGCATGGAGGTAATTCACTCGGAAAGGAGACATTTTGATTGGTTTTGGTATAGTTAAAGGGGGCAATGCCCTTTTTTGATCCCAGCTACAAGCAAGCAAGCAAGCAAGCAAGCAAGCAAGCAAGCAAGCAAGCAAGCAAGCAAGCAAGCAAGCAAGCACGTCCTTTCTCATGGTTTTTGCTACATCGTCCACTCATAATAGAGCCTCCAGTTTAGCGTGGTTTCCACTTGGTTGTATGCGTCGTTTTGCGTGATTTGGAGGGCTCTTTGATTCACGAATACCCTATCTCTGAACTTAAATCCCATTCTGAATATGGCCTAAAATGCAGAGTGTTATTTCGGTAGCATCGTGAGCGTAAGGGCGCAAGTTTAGCATTAATACAGGACGATGGTTATGATTAGGGTTTGATTTGGTTACGTTTGGCTTCGCTGATCATTGCTGACCTTCGCGGGGTACACTGAAATGTGTTTCTCCTTCAAGACCCTTTGCCTGCTCTGCTTGAGTCATCAAAATTGTAAGATATTTCCCTCAAAGTTTGAATCCAAAACAATCCAACTATCAGGCTACGTTTGCTAAAAACCAATACCCAAGAAGACCATAGACTTACGATATGAACCGTTGAATTCGCTCCAACTACCATTTACATCTTCACCACATCTGTTTAAACCAAGTCTAAAATCTGAGGAAATTTCTGAAGAAAAATCGAACGTCCCTAGTCCTTCGAACAACGAAACGAAAATCGAACGTTGCCTGACTGTCAACTTCAATCTTTAATCAACGATATTAATAATTAAATAGCACAAAGTACTGTTTTGATCAAAGATATATTTCACGACGTTTCGAGCATGTACTAAAGATTCTATCTAATCAACCAAACAAACGCTAAGAATGAGCACGTGGTCTAGCAACAATGCAATTAAATGCGATTAACAGTGACTCATGCGCAGAGTCAGTCTTATCACAAAAGGCAGGAGATAGTAAAGTTTCCATCTGCTCAACAGCTGGTCTTACCGTTCCCCTATTCGGTAGTTCCATGATCCGCCAATCCAACATTCCGTCAAAACATAAAGGGGAGAGAATCACGGAATGGTGGAATGGCGGATCCGGGAAATGTAGGAGAGGGATCGGTCAGACGGACAGGAATTAGGGCAAGTCTCCTCCACATCCATCATTTTTGTCAGTCAATGAAGAGGGAAGCAAAAGAAATACAGTTGTTATCATATGTTAGTAANCAATGCAATTAAATGCGATTAACAGTGACTCATGCGCAGAGTCAGTCTTATCACAAAAGGCAGGAGATAGTAAAGTTTCCATCTGCTCAACAGCTGGTCTTACCGTTCCCCTATTCGGTAGTTCCATGATCCGCCAATCCAACATTCCGTCAAAACATAAAGGGGAGAGAATCACGGAATGGTGGAATGGCGGATCCGGGAAATGTAGGAGAGGGATCGGTCAGACGGACAGGAATTAGGGCAAGTCTCCTCCACATCCATCATTTTTGTCAGTCAATGAAGAGGGAAGCAAAAGAAATACAGTTGTTATCATATGTTAGTAATCATCTCACAATAAAATTTTCCATGAGTTAGTTACAGCAGAAACACAATAACGGTTTTATTTATCATCATGTAAGAGTCTTATTTTGTCTTGTTAGGTGGAACATGAAAGTGTTAAAATACAAACGTTTCATAACGAATTATCTCAAATAAGTTTTTCCAATAAATGTTCACAAATAAAGTAGTAATTACACACCCAAAAAGGAAAGTTTTCATGTTTTACTCTTTAAAGACCTATTACTAACCATGATCCTTTGTGGGCAGAATGAAACGCAAACAAACGGAATTTAGGCCAGAAACGACTCACATCATACAAAAGTCGACTTTGGGCCGCAAAGAATCATGGTTAGCTATGGGTTCTTAAGTTATAAAATATGTAACCAAGGAACTTGATTAAAACAACAAACGAATCATGGACAATTTACTGGATACAGAAATCGACGCTTAGCTACCACAGACAATCACGCCATATAATGAACAATGACAATAACAATTGGCTGCAACAATACACGACGAAAAAACAATAATGATCACACAATAGACGATGATTTTCAACAATAGGAACTGTACACGCTGACTGTAGTAACGACATGGACATAACAGACAAAGCAGACAAAGCAGACAATACAAACTATAACAATGAAACAAAAACAAACAATCAAAAACGAACAATAGAAACAAAAGCAAATTCTTCGCAGTTGCTTTCACCAATAACATAATCAAACATAACTCTTCAAAACACAATTAGTAATTACTAAATCAAGTTAAATACTAAGTGCAAAAGAAAACGAGCGAAGAACAAGGAAAAACGTGATAGTGAATTAACGATCCTTACAAGACTATGGACAATGGTTACGAGCAATGGACAACAACTACGAACAATGGACAATCGTGGCAAATGACAGCCAGAAACAAAACAATCAATAATCACAATGAAAGCTTTGGCATCAGATAGACAACAACAGAAAGCTAAAGGAAAGTTAAAAAGTACAATAATGAAAGACTTAAAAAGGTGACAATGTTAACAAACAAGAAACCAGACGTAAAATCAAACAAGCAAATAATGAGAAGCAATTAAGTCTCACAACTTTTGCAACACAAGTTTTGCAGTGCAAAAATGGAACAGCATCTTAAACCACTAAAATTTAATGAGTAAATTTGCATGAAACAAAGTTGGATTGCTGAAAACATACTCTGCAGGAGAGTGCTTGCTTTCTGAAATTCAATATTAACGTGTTGACATTTCACTGCCCAGCATTTGCACACAAATTTGCGTGTCAAAAATCTTGAGATTGGCCAAAAATTAAGATATACACACACTTACGTGAATGAAAAACGAAGAACAGAAGTGATTACAAATAAGTTTTCGTATAGGACTAATTTATCAAAGAACACACACTGATATCAAGTGTTTAAGAAGGAAAATAATATGACAATACTACAAACAACATTCAGAAACGTGACAAAAGACATTCACTGACGATTTTTTGCAATGATTTTACGATCAACTTTACACACATAATACAGAATATATGGATATCGAAGTTACCTAACAAAAGAGATCATATCTCTAACTACTGTTATGAATGGGTGATAGATGCATCCACGCGATTCCTACCAGGCTATGCGTTGTAGGTGGCTTAGCGTAAGCTCTACGGAGTTAAAAGACAGAACTAAGAAATCAAAGTAGGCTCAATGCAAATGTCTCGAACTCCAATATTCTACTGTATGCAACAATCCTTTTTTATTCTTAAATTCTCGTTTTCAACTGAAATGTCTGTGATACATTTCGCACAAAAATGCGACCAGGCTAGACGAATTCGATTGATTTTGTCTTCCTGGATATCACAAGCGCTACGTTCACTCTGCTTTCCACTATAGTCATCAAGGAGAACTACTATACCAGAGCGACAGCCTTGACAAAATATATCAGAGAATAGTCTACAAACCAGGCTTGCTAGCTTCAAAACTGGAAACAAACCCAAAACTTTGTGACGTTCTTGCAAAAAATGCTGCTAATCGCATATCCAAAAACATTATGGCATTAGAACGAAAGGGTCCTTTTTGTCCCTACGATAAGCCTAGCCTTGCTCAACTGACTCTGTCTAACTGAAGTACAATATCCTTCATGTCAGTGAATAAGGGAAACAAGACACACAGGTAATGAATCTGGACGATGGATGTATCTACTCTGATTTCATAACAGGGAATACGATGCAATGATTGACTGAAAACTTTAGTGTACCTAACAATGACTACACTTCCTAAGACAGAACATAACTGAACGAAAATGGATCTTCTGAACTTGATAGGGATATCACCTCGTCAAAAACAAGGCGATTCCCCGACGATGAAAAACACAAAAAAGTGAATTGCGATAAAAAGGTAACGGGTAAATGTACCGTGATAAAAATGTTCTGCTGACATGTTTAGTTGCGTGATCTTTCTTTATTTGTGGGATCTCTCCAAATCTTCAACAGAAATGAACTTTGCTTGAGCAGAAGGATCATGCTGGGCATTTGCAGGTGCCTTTTTTATTGTTTCCACGTTGAACCATTTTGATAACGGACTCTCTTTGGGCTTTTGTTGTTCCTCATTCTTGTTTCCCTCTGAGAAAAGAAAAGATGAAGATTGACTATTCTAAACCGTATCATAACTCCAACGTGCGAATTAGTAAATTCATACTGATGGGATGACGTTACCACAGTAATGAAGGATGACGCCATCTTGTTTTGAGGTAACTTTGCAGAACATCTCTATTGGTTCCTGTAGGACATATGCACAAATTTACATGCAGTTTTGAATATATTTTTTGTATCCATTTCTACCTAGCATCCAAAAAGGTAGTTTTAGGACGCTGAGAAGCTGAGCTTATCGAAGCAGCGTCCTGGTCCTTCCTCTCGATGTGACCACACCTCATGATTCCTTTAGCCTGGAATTACAGAAAGTTGGTGACTATTCTCACACTTTGTAGCAGGTTCGGCAGGGCGGGGACTCGAACCACCAACCTTCAGATTGGTAGTCAAGCGTGCTACCACTGAGCCATCCCCGTCACTTTCATATTAGTGAGTAGGGATAATGAGTACGATCGTGAGATAGGGAACGAACAGGGAGCAATTGTCAGTCACACTTAAATCAATGAAACAAACCATAAATTTAGTTAAAAACCCAGGAGAAACCTGCCTTTGCGTCGATAATTTTGTAAACTGCATCACAAAATCCATCAGTCTTAAATTGTTCGTCACTTATTTAAAGTCGACCTTTCTCTACTGAATGATGTGGACATCTTACAACGCGTTAAAACTGATTTATTTCAATGTATAAACGAGGCACTCTCGAAATCCCAGTGCGATGCAATGTTTGTTAATGCTCCAAGCCTGGCTTTCCAGCACGAATTGTTGATATCACGAACAAGGGCAGATTTTGTAATACAATAGCAACAGT
>REGL01000144.1:77675-107600 GCA_004194395.1 Aurelia aurita complex sp. Pacific
ATAATAATAATAATAATGGATATTAACAGATCCACATGACATGGCTATTCTCTGTTAAATGCTACCTAAAATATTGTCTTTAATTAAAAGTAATGATTGTCCTGAATAAATTAAGGTTGTCCATAATACATTAAAATATACTCTAACACTAACTTACTACATTGTACCTCATTAAAAGCTTATGTAAAACTTATGTAACAATTCTATTTTCTAAAAAGTCTTTAGATAATGTTTAGATACCGATCTTCTGAGATTAAGCCCTTCGCTCTACAGGAGATTTCCGTTCTCATTGAGCTCACCATAGGACACCTGCGATATCATTTAACAGACACAGCCAAACTTCAAACCGATCTGAAACTCAAATCGGTCTGAGTTTTCTCATATGAGGGTAGTCTAACTCTCTATCTTCCTTCTCACTAAGCTGGAGCCCCTTCTTAGATTACAAAGTGAACTTTGTAATAAAATTAAGCTGATTGGCAAAACAAGTCCTGCAAGACATGGAAGATAACTGAACACTGAAAGAAACTAAATCCGAAATTCTCTCGTTGCAAAATAAAAGACGTTACATTAAAACTTACGTTCTGCAGTTGGAGCAGTAAGCGGCGACACTGTTGGTCTGTTAATAAAATTCAACGGTGATTGCTTGCCCGCAATGATCGGAGAAGGAGATCGGCTAAGGGCCCTCTTTAACTTTTCAAATGATGGCGAAGTTCGTGTTGGTGGCTTGGGAAGAAGATGCTCTGGAAGTCCACTAACCTGCGAAAGAAAAGATGCTTATCATCAATTCGTCTTCGTTAAAGTCCACTTTAATCTGTCAAAGGGGCAGTTAAACGTGACCCTGCGCGGGACATTTTGACCGTATTACTACAGAAAGTGCTTGGGCGAAGCAGCGCCTCGTCAATGGAGATTTTGAATAGGATTACAGCACATTTCAATCTATTTGCATCAAATATATTGTTGACAATCTCGCGAATTGAATTGAAATATATTGTTCGTCTATGTCGATTTCATCCATGTCCTTAATCACAAAAATTCCTGAAAGTCGTAAACAGCGATCTTGCCGGAGCAACCTTTAAGATGCAAGGAGATAATCTACACGTCGAAGTGGGCAAGAAACCTTCCAAAGAACACGGTTTTTGAGTCAGGTTTATGATGCTTAATGAAACTTAAAGGTGAATAGAACCTTCTCGGACGTCGGACAGTGGACACTACAGGATATATTGCTCAATTAATTCCGTCGGCAATACAACGAACAGAGAGGTAATGTAAACATGTTTTGGTATTTAGGCCTATACGAATGGGATTATGCCACGCAGAATCTGTTTACCCGCGTTTAGCGTCCAACTGCCCCTTTAAACAGACTCCAGCCTACGACTTAGGAGTACACTCGTTATGAAAACAAGAAAGGTTGTACAAATAAAGAGCATAAACTTGCTACGGAGACCCAGTATTTCTAATTATATCTAATTATATCTAATTATATCTAATTATTTCTAATTATTGTAATCTTCTGTTGAAATAATGCGTGAAACGAGTCTGAACAAATATGAATTGATTTGGGATCCTCCAATAAGAAACCTTCCTAAAATCAGGCAGAGAAATTTCTTATTTGAGTGCGCCATTTCTAAAAAAAATCAGCCAGAGGTTTCTTCTAAAGTGGTTTCTTTGCGGGTTCTTGCAGCTAACTTTGCTGGAAAATTTTAAAGAATTTGACTGTTATTGTACAACAACAATTTGCGTTAAATAGTGCAGTTGAATGGCTGCTGTTGCATAGGGTCTACACGGGTTCAAAGAATGCTAACAAAACGAGGAAAAATTTACCGGAATCAATAGCTGAGGCATGAAAATGTAAGCTGTTGAAGATAACAAGAAGATGATAAAACATACCACAGGTGCTGGTTTCTCTGGTAATTGCCCTGCAGCTTTCATCGAAGACACTAACTTATCAAACGCTGTCAACTCAAATTTACTTTTCGTCTCTGCCTCTTTCTTCTCCGGCTTCTGACCAATAGGTTTTGGAATCTCAGGTTCAATATCTTTCAACGTCATCCTTCCTTTAACTTCTTTGGATTTGTCTTGTGGTGTTCTTCTCTTTGGGAATATATCCATCAAGGGAGAAACTGGGATTGGACGCTCAAATGCATGTGTAGGAGGGGCGGGTTGGATTGGTGTAAAGTATGGTTGTGATGGGATTGTAGGACTGTGAGATGCAAATCCTGGTTGGAGAAATAAATGGAAGAAACATTAGAACTTGGAGCCAAAAATAGAGAACACTTTAGCATAGGCTGCAAATCTTTGCACAATTTTAGAAACTGATCAACCATAAACATGTTTTAATTCTGAAAATACTGATGATTTCTAAAATGCTCGTTTTGGGATTATGACAGACTACGTTCCCTTCCAGCAATTTATTAGAAAAAAAGGGCAATAACCAGTCTCTCAATCAGTAATTCAGGACAAACAAAGCCGCAAAAGTTAACCTGAAACCAGCAGGCCAAATTGTCACATTGTGCACCAAAGAGATGGGTCTTAAGGGAAGTTATGAGTTTAGAGCGAAAGAAGAAAGATAAATGTAAAGATCTGCCTGGCGGATTTTGTTTAGTTGACTCACAGGCCGGGCACAAGGCACTGCCATTCTCTTATATTTAGGGCCTAAATGAAACAATTACTTTTCAGTTCCTGATCAATTAAACCAAATACACTAAGCTTATCTTTAGCTTTATTCTTCTTCTTTCGTCATAAACTCATGACTTACCTTAAAAGCCACCTTTCGCTTGTGCAAGAAGATATTCGGTCTGACTGGTTTCAGGGCAACTCTACGGGCTTTGTTCGTTTTAAATTACTGATTGAGAGAATTATATTTGTCTACCGGGTGAGTTGATAAAAAGGTTCGGGGTTTGAAAATGCTTCTCCCTCAATATCAAAGTAATAATATTGAAAACTGTCTTGTTTTATTCCCGATATGTCCAATTAGGTTCAGTAATTTACCCGGCTTTAATCGGCCATTCCTTCCCCTCGATATGAGAGACTTCTACAGAAAGCCCCTTTCGAAAACCTGCCAAAATGAAGGAAAACGACAAACAAGATTCCCCTTTGTTTTCCTTCCTGGCAATAATGACAATCACATGCATTCATGCATTTTGTCCTCTTGGGAGAATGGAATCCCCCTGAATAAGTTATTCATACTAGGGGAAGACTTTTTCATTCCCCCAATAGGATAGCACGTGCTAAAGCGTTCAAAAGTCATTGCTGTAAGGTAAACACATTAGAGAAACTTGCTCATGATTTGAGAATGTTTTTCAAGGTTTCTCGAAGGGAAGTTTTTTGAGAAAATCCCTTCTAAAATCTTAACAGAGCGACCGATTTCAGCCAGGAAGGATTCTAAAAGTTATTGAGCATGTCAGCTATTTAACTAGATATTGCAAAATATCATTGCTTATATATTTACTGCAAAAATTTGCAAAAACTAATGCTTGAAATATATAAATGCATAAATGCGGCTTGCCCCTCCCTCATGTTTGAGTTCTTCACACCAAAGGACATTTAATATGACCTACGGACAAATAACCTCCTGCAGCTCCCTAAAACTAATACGTTAGTTTATGGGAACAATTCTTATCATTTAGAGGAAGCATTTTGTGGAACACGTTATCTGACACGATAATAGATGCTCAAAACACAGAGCAATTAAAAAATATGATTAAGAGCTGGAAAGGAGACACTTGCAGTTGCAACATCTGCAGATGATGTGTACATAGATTCATGTATATATTTTACGTTTATATTATGTTTGAACTTTGTATTGTAAATAGTTGGTATTAATTAGTTTTCTTTAAAACTATTGCTCCCACCAACTGTAAATAAATTAATTATTACTATTATTATTATTATTATATTCAGGGAGCAATAGCCTTTCAAACGCCGGGCCTTTTTTTACTCACCCGGTACCAATCGCTAATCGCTTTGAATTCCAGTGTCAATCAAAAGCAACTGATGCTATTGTATTACAAAATCTGCCCTTGTTGAGTTGAAATTAAAGGCACTGTGTCCATGTAAGTAGACGACTTCGAGGGGGGTATCTCGAAAACATGTGATCTTTCGTCGTTTTTCATGTGAGCGTTGTTTCTTGCAAATTCTTTTCTTGCAAAGCGTTGTTTGTTAGTGAAACGATTGTTTCAAAGACAGAAGATAGATTAATGAACATAAAGGCATGTTTTGACAAATTCTTTTGAATTCGTCAGCAGGGATTCAGCACTCTTGCCTTTTGAAATAGTGTTCTAGAATTTTCAAAGGTCCTTGTTTTCTCCTTTTGTGTGATTGTTATCAGACATATTAATGAACATAAAGGCATGTTTTGACAAGTTCTTTTGAATTCGTCAGCAGGGATTCAGCAATCTCACCTTCTGAAATTGTGTTCTAGAATTTTCAATGGTCCTTGTTTTCTTCTTTTGTGTGATTGTTATCAGACAGAATAGGTTTCCTTTCCTTTCGACAACAAGGCTCTTATTTTCATGTGATCAGTTTAAAACAGCCTGCCCTTAACCAATCAAATTCTCGAACAGTGACATGCATGTCAGCATCGTATCAGCAGTTTTAACTGTTCGTGCATGCAACTTATTGATATATAGACACAGTGCCTTTAACTGCATGACAAGTCAATAACAAGGTCTAAAATCGATCATAAAATTTACCTGCATCAAATCCCAGTGGTACACTATTTGGTCGACTATCATCACTATGATGTCCTCGTTCATTCTGAAACCATTGACTAAATTTACTTTGTGAATTCGTTTCATTTGTGTAATCATCAGCAAACTACAAAGATAAAAACAAATTTATAAGATTCACATTTTTTCTTGGTTCATGCTAAAACAGTATTTCGGTTAATAATTCATGATTTTGTGAAAACAGTGACAACTGATACCGGGTGCGCCAAAATAAACTATGCACGTTTTGCAGGCAACAATAAATCGTTCCCCGGACCGATTTTGAAGATTTATAACTTAATCTTTAGCAGAAAGCCTGAATTAGATTCTAGGACTTTTTGCAAATTTTTCTGATTTCAGTTTTTAGAGCCAGGAGCGAGTTTCTTAAAGTTTTAGTTTTCGAAAACACTGAAAACGATCAAAAAACGTCGATCAAATTTAAAAGACCCAACATGAACGAACAAGAGAAAACGTTTTCAGGGTGATTTGGGGGTTTTATAGTACGAACTCTCGCACAGCGGATTACAATTAGTCGTTTTCTAAATCCTAAATCACGACGAACAAGTTCTCTCTTTGTCCATTCATGTCCCTTTTTAGAAAACTTGATCGACGTTTTTTATCGTTTTCAATGTTTTCAAAAACTAAAATTCTAATAAACTCGCTTCTAGCTCTAAAAAATGAAAATGAAAAAATTGCAAAAAATCCCAGTATCTAATTCAGGCTTTTTGCTAAAGATTAAGTCATAAATCTTCAAAATCGGTCCAGTGTACGATTGATTGTGGCCTGTCAAACGTGCATAGTTTATTTTGGCGCACCCGGTAGAAGAATCGATCAGCAGTTCTGCGACAAAATAGCCTTCATGGATTTGCCAAAATAGCCAAAATAGATTTGCAAACCAGTGATGCTTTCCGAGATGGTCGTTGATCTACAAACAGTTTCCAGATTTTCTGCTGAGAAATGAAAAGCAATATATTTTCGTGTCAAAAAATTGAAAATAATGCTGTAATCTTAAGAAAGTTAACAGACAGTTCTGCTGCAGCTTTTAGAATTTCAATAATATATATATTGGCTGTTTACTTGATTTTGGAGGTCTTTAAAGAATTTGTCCTTGATCTTATGCTTAAAGGGGCTCCGTCGTCAAAATGTAAACAAAACGATGATTTTTGCAGTTTTTTGAAAGGTGATATCACACAGGATATTCGTATTTTTTTTTCAACGTGAAAGTTGCTGTTTGGGCATTCATCCTTGTACTTCACTAAGGAACAAACCAAACATTCATATCTTCTACGATTGCTCGGATATAAGTGGATTTTTAACGGTCACTTTTTTGTGGCTTGGGTGAAGCCACCAAACAAACTGCAGAGAACAATGGATGAAAAATGGATAATCCCCGACACGTGCGAGTTTACAGATTTTTTTACTGTTTGACGACGGAGCCCCTTTAAAGCTGTTGACATTCTTAGCAGATTTTAGGTCAGAATGTAGACTTTAAAAATACTTACAAGGTGTGGAGGCAAGTAATCCATAACATCAAAGTATGCATTATCATCAAAGAGGTTGTCTGTTGGTGTTTGCCTTTGAGAGCTAGTCCTTCTTCTCTCAGTAATAACTGGCTTGCTATATTCCTCGTGTCTTGGTTCATTAAGCTCATTCCTACTTGTCTTCCTTTGTTTCTTTTCCCCAGGGGTTGATGATCTACTGCTTCCTTTACTGGATCTTCTACTTCTATTCTCCTCGACTTTGTTACTACTGGCTGGTTTCTTGTCTTTCTGGAGAGCTGATAAGAAATGAAACAAAGTGTTTATAGGATTTTACTACACCTGTCATTGTTATTCGTTTCATTATTATTATTATTATTATTACTATTATTATTATTATTATATTATTATTATCATTATCATTATTATTATGTTAACAGTTAATCGCCTTCTTCGTTCTGAACTCTGTTAAGGAAAAGTGTTGTCTGGGTTAACGGGCATGTTCCTTTGAGTTAAAGGCTTTGTCATATTAGTGGAGCAGTTTTTTCAAATCAATACTTGTTCAGTCGTGCAGGCATACCCATGACAAAACACAACTATTGAAATACCCCTTTGTTCAAACATCATTCTTTTTTCGAACAACTTTGAGCAAACACAACAATTTAGTCAAAGATCCACAGCAGATTAGCTTTTTTCTGCTATCAACTAAACTTCATTTCACTAAAATCTGTTAAATAATTTAAGTGCTCTGAATATTTAAGCAAGTTAAAGTTTTATGCACACATCTACAGTAGAAACGATTAATTCATTGAGTACAGTAGAGCCTTCATATAACGGACACTTGTGGGACCAATGTTATTGTCCGTTGTAGAGAGGTGTCCGCAATATGGAGGTGTCATATTTTTTCATATTGTACTTTGGGACTAAAATATTTGTCCGTTGTTCGGAGGTGTCCGTTGTAGAGGTGTCCGTTAATGGAGGTTTCACTGTATAACATAAACAGAAGATTAATATAACAGGACAAAGCTGTCTTTCCTCCACCTACAATAGGCCTCATCAATGAATATTTCCTAAAGAGGTGTTTCTCCACAGAAACTTTTCTTTATCACTAACTTAGCTTGATATCTTATGTGAAACCGAGATAGATATTTAATTATTGGTAGTAATTACTGTACGTGAATCTGTAAGTGGTTTTTTCTTTCAACGTTTTTCATGTAATGGTAATGTAGAGATACCTGTGTGATCTCTTCACCAGAAATTCGCTCTGCTCATCATATAGCCTTCGCAATACGGGGACCGACCTGAAGTTGCCGATGAAAAGGTCAGCAAATGGCCAGAGATGTTTCTCTTACAGAGGTGCTAAACTATGGAATAGCCTGTCAGCCGAGTCAAAGCAGGCAACCTCTCTGTATAGTTTTAAGAAAACTATTTAGAAACAGCCACTTTTTCTTTCTTTCGTTTTTATTGTAATTTTGACCATTATTGTACATAGATTAAAAATATTGTAAATAAGGTTTTATAGTTTTATTCAATTAATAGCTTTCATTTTGTACCGTTGTACCTTAGATTGTAATTAATGTTTTTATCGGAGGACCCCTTGAAAATCAACTTGTTGAAGGGCAACCCTCCTTAAAAGAATTAAAAATGAAATGAAATGAAAATGAATGGTGAGGGGTGGTAGTCATAGTCTTCTGCTCCCCATGGTCTCGTCCTTGTAGTGTTGTAATGCACTACAGATTGCAAGCAGTATATCATAATCCGTTATCTGTACTGTAAAATTTCTACTGGAATACAACAAAATCTATCAATGTATCAGAGAGAAGTATGAAAATAACGGCAAATCTACCTTTCCTTTCTTGCTCAATCTCATCATTGAATCCTTTCAGTTCAATAGTTTCCATCTGACTTGATGGTCCATCGGTCATCCATTCCGGTAGGCTGCCCGTTGACTCTGTCCTTCTTGCTCCTAAAGAATGAAATGATGATACATGAAGATGCATGAAATAGATGGAACAATCGTCTTGAAAGAGCTATAGCAGTAGTCCTTTCAAATAACATCGTAGAATTGCTCATTAGCTCACTTCTATATGCACTTGAAAAACGTCTTCTCTAACTCTCACGAAAAAATGAGCATTGACTTTTTAGCTATTCTATAAAAGAGCCTGAAGAACCTTATTTTTATACATTTTTATACGCGAGGTTCAATCGAATGCCGTTAGAGCTTCTATCGGCATTGTATACATTCGAAAATTCTACAAAATGTGGCAAAATATCGCTCGATTCTGATTCTTTTCAGAATACCTAAAGGGTCTATGGACATATGAATACATATGTAGTATATCTATATACAGATCCTTTCCATTACATGATAAATTCACAAATCAGTCAGATAAATTAAAATTCCTCAGTCCAACAGAGCATGGCACAACTACCTCGATTGTCTACTATAAACAGTTTACTCTTAAGCTTCTGTTCACAAGATTTTTCCTCCCCTAGGTACCTGAGCCAAAATATCAGTGGTTAAAGAGAACATCTAAAAAAGTAGAGCTAGGCTAGCAGTCTTAAGTAAATGTGCAAAACTAGACAAAAATGGAGGAACTTCGATACTCCTAAATATCATTAGTTACAGTGTGTATGTTCATACACAAGACAGGACATTCCTTTTCAGTATTTTTCTATCCTGTTTAGACATGGTTCGCAAAAAGTTCTGTTTCTATGGAGTGTCAGTAATACAAAAAAACTACAAATGATGGTTTTCTATCGAATTTCAGCATCAAAAACAAGTGTTGAAATAGACATACCATTCCTACTGTTGTAGGCACTTCTGTTCTCTTTATCAAAGCTTCCTGACCTTTCGTTCCTATCTCTTTCCTTGTAATTTCGATAGTTTTTATGGTCACTAGTATCCCTGCGTTCATTGTAGCTTCGACCCTCTTTTCTTATTTCCTCATTCCTTTGTTCATAATTGGTCTTTGGTGACCGTTTTGCTTCAGGTTCAGGTCTCTGGAGAAAAGATATGACGTTACTTCTTTGGATGACCCTACACTTGCACATAATTAATTATTACAATTTTCAATGGATAGATAAGAAGTTACTTTACCATATCATACAGTATATTGGACAAAGTAAAAGCTCTGGAGACTCCAAAAGGGGGTTTCAAAGAGGTGGGTGTAAGGGGGGCATATTCATTAAGTCAAATGACGAGGATATACAGTAAATGATACGTTTTAGTGCTTTCACCCAGGGGCATAACAGACTAAAGTTACACTGATGCTAATGTTACCCTATTAATTGAATTTCCAAAAAATCCAGGGAATAATACAGTACAAACAATGTAGAAAATCGGGAACAGATCCTGTAACATGGCATCAGGCATGGTAAAACAGGTAACATGACAAAACAACTGTAAATACGGCACAATTGGTAATGATTATTCATTGTTTAAAATGAGCTATTTATTGCACTGTTCCTGATTTTCTACTTCCACCTACATTGCATGCTTCCTGTTAATATTGGATCTAACAAGCACTGTTGATATAGAGGCCTCTTCATTTTATGCTCACTACAAATCATATCAACCGTGTATCCTATTAACTTCAAGAATTCACTCACGTTTTCTCTAAGGACTGACTTTTCGATGGTCCTTCTTCTCAGGGAAGCTCTTCCTGTTAATCTGTCTCTCCCATC
Source organism: Aurelia aurita complex sp. Pacific (assembly GCA_004194395.1). Lineage (NCBI taxonomy): Eukaryota > Metazoa > Cnidaria > Scyphozoa > Semaeostomeae > Ulmaridae > Aurelia > Aurelia aurita complex sp. Pacific. The sequence goes on from REGL01000144.1 coordinate 87,547, forward strand.
AACAAGAGGTGATTTGGGATCACTTCCAAGGCCTACTTTCCCACCAAGCCTTTTGAGTGNAAAATGAGCTATTCATTGCACGTTCCTGATTTTCTACTTCCACCTACATTGCATGCTTCCTGTTAATATTGGATCTAACAAGCACTGTTGATATAGAGGCCTCTTCTTTTTATGCTCACTACAAATCATATCAACCGTGTATCCTATTAACTTCAAGAATTCACTCACGTTTTCTCTAAGGACTGACTTTTCGATGGTCCTTCTTCTCAGGGAAGCTCTTCCTGTTAATCTGTCTCTCCCATCAACAAGAGGTGATTTGGGATCACTTCCAAGGCCTACTTTCCCACCAAGCCTTTTGAGTGAACCCTCCCTCTCCTTTTCTGATTCTGAAGTTGTCTGGACGTGGCAGCCTTGGCAGAAGCTGCGTCTATGAGGAGCCAGCTCTATCGCATTATCAAGAAGTTCAATCTTCTTTCCACCATCAAACGTCACACATTTCCCATCAACTGACGGAGATGCACTTCTTGATGTTGAGGAACGGTGCCATGCTTCAATGTCCCAAACACCATCCCTGCAAGAATGTAGTTATAGCAAATGTTCTAATTTGATATCAAACCACCCAAGAGTGAAAACACTTCTGTGTTGGTTTAAGAGCACTTCAGCAGATGGAAGATCTCTATCTTGATAACTATACCGGGTGAGTCAATAAAATAATCCCTACTTGGAAGGTCATGGCTCCCTGGATATCAATAGGATTATATCGGCAAACATATAATTTAATGGTAGACATGTCCAAATCTACTTCAGACTTTACCTGACTGAAATCGCCCACTCCATTCTGCAATTATGATGGATTTTCTCAAGGAGGCCTCTCCAAGAAACCTCAAACCATGCACAAAATCACAACTAACTTTTCCTTACATTTCTGCCTCACACAGGCCTTACTGCCACATGTTATCCTCTTGTGAGGATGAAATTGCCTGGAATAATGAATTGATGCTCCCAGAGATGAGATTTTCATCCGCACAAAGAGAGAACACGCAAGTAAGCAAGTACTGTAAAAGCCATTTACTGTAAGGCAGTAAATTTGGTCATGATTTTAGGCCTGTTTTGAAGGTTTCTTGGAGAATCTTTCTTGGGATAATCCCTCATAATTTCAGAATGGAGTGGCCAGTTTCAGTCAGGTAAATCTTAAAATGGACTTGAAAATGTCTACTATTAAACAACATATTTGCCAATCTAATTGGCGCAAAATTCAGGGAGCTGTAGCCCTTCAAATGTGGATTGTTTTCCTTACTCACTCAGTATCTGGAAAAATCTATTTGGTAAAGCAGAGTTTATGATCTCCTTGTCTTCCTTTAGTCTTCCTTCAGAAGAAAAACCTCAGCAAGAATATTTGCAAACCTTTGATTTGGATCTAAGTCACCAATAAAATATCAAATAATATCCATGCATTGCAAGTGAAATGATGTGAAAGATGGTTTCTTAATAAAAATTCTTTTTCAACGGACTTTTACGGGGATGGCAGCAAACTTTATTTGAACATCTGAAGAGCAACATCATATAAAAGTTTGCTGAGAATCTTTTGCCGTTTTGTCACAATTTTCAGGCAAACGGGTTGGGACACCCTGTAGTAATCTGGGCTTTCATTCAATGAAAATATTTTGCAAAATGTTGAAAGCAACATTTCATTCGTCATCATAAGAGGTTTTGATCATTGTCTCACATCCCATTTGTAAATATTTCCCATCTTCATTAGTAAATATGGGGGGAGGAGGTGTGAAGCTATCATGTCAGTCAAACAAGCATTGCTCATCACAATAGTTTTCAAACAAAAGGTATTTGTTCAGCTACAGACTCCTGTGAATGAATCTCCCTGGCAAGATTATACTTAGCCTACCCATTATTCCAAAAGAAGAAAGTGTCTACAAAATAATCAGCAAAAGCTTGCTACTATAGTTCCAGAGTTATGGAACTTAATTTATGCAGCCTTTGTTGAGACCTGTTTCACACATTATTTGAATAGAGGATTAACATAATTAATTGGGCAGCCGTACCAAGCTTTATCTCTTTATTTCGTAGACCCTCTATTCTTTAGGATAATGGGTCTACTCGTAGGCTAGATTATACTGTACTTACTTGTAGAATTCCTCGGATAAGCATTCTGGTCTTTTTAGTGATTCTGGGGCAGATCTCAGTTCAAGGAGCTCTTCCTGTAAATGAAAGAAAAGTAGGTTAATTTGAGCTTCCATGGGTTATTCATTCAACTGCTTTAATACTGTAACTTACAGTAGCTTTAACTACCTGGCAGGCCATGCAAGTATTCATACTTGACAGATCATGTCACTGATGGTTTAATTGCCTCATTACTGCTTGTTGCACCTTACACCAATCCTTCCAGCTTGCATAAGCCCACTTCAGGTCATTTCACCTTATTTCCATGTTACCCATTAGGTTTCACGCTGTTTTTTGTTATTTCCAGTAGTTTTTACAGCATGCTTCATGTTCCACTGACACACTTCAGCATGTCACATGTTGTTTTCAGTATTCTTCATTATTCCTATGAACTATGAAACCTGCTTCTTTGTTGTCCATCCTTATGAAATTTTCCAGGACCTCCCTACTTTCACAGGAATACTCTGGAAAATTTCACAGGTTTTATCAATCATTGAAGGTGTTGTGGCACAGTAATGTAATTCTCTGACACTGCAGCCAGAACAGTCAGATGCACAGGCATACGACAAGGGGTTGTGGAGTGGAGGGGATTAGGTCTTCTCTACATCTGCGATCCTGGCCCTTTGGTGCTAAAAATCACAGCTTTACCCTCATCAAATTCTTACAAATTTCTTAGAAATTGGAAGAAAGAACCAATACAACAAGTAAATATTGCAATATTTGTTGGTGGTGAATAAATGCTGAATAAGAAAATTGGGCACACAATGCTGGGGAAAGCACCAAAATGTCTTGAAAACAATCAGGGACAAAAAAGGTATTTCAATCAAAATAAGTAACATCACTCCAACATATCAACCTTGACAATGGCAGCAGTCCTACTTTGTGCCAGGTTATGTTGTTCTGGGACATGTGATTGCACCTCAACTTCCATGAAATTACCGTTTACTGGAATGCATTTATGAACAGGAATTAGGGAATCCTTACCTTTGTGTAAACAATCCTCAAGCTAATTTCTTTTTCATCATTGTCTTTGCTAGAATCACATTTTGCCTTTCTCTTCTTGCCTGCAGCAAAAAAAAATAAAAAAAGTATAACATACTGTAATGTCTGATCCACATAAGTAAGATATGAATTAATTGTTTAGAACCGATGGTTCACAGATTATCTTACCTACAACTGTTTGAGCTACCATCATTAAGTTTGTGGATGCTGATTTAACAGTTTACAGTATTCCTTCCATCAACACCATCCCTTACCCTTCATGACAGTTCAGTTTTAGTTTTATAGTTTTCCAAGTAACTGAAAGCCACTGAGAGAAGGTTTAAGATGAGGTTATATATAGATGAGGGTTGGTTTTTGCTTTTTAGGACAGATAAGAGCATCAACCTAAGGAAAAGAAGGGTGCTACCCATGCAAAAATGAGATGTTGCTTAAAATGAGACCCAATGGGTATTTCCCAAAATTCCAATTTCCATTGTCCTTTCATAGCCAATATGTTGCTGTATAATCATTGTCTTTTACAGGGGCAAAGCTAAATGAGACTATTTGAGGGTGCAAACCCCAATTTTCCAAAAAAAAATGGGCATTCCTCATGCAATTGTTGGAAACACGCAACATACAGTACGCAATCACATATCATTTGGCACAATAAATATTTACAAGTTATATAATACAAATATAGATACTGTACAATACAATACTGTACAATACAATATTCAATGTCAAAAACGTAAAGATAAACACCCCTAATTACAGTGGCAGTGATAGCATTAAAAGGTCAAGCTGACCTTATTTCCAGGATGGTCCCCTTAGAGGTGCTGTATAATGCAAATACATAGAAAAAATGGCTAACTTTGCTGACAAAATAAAAGCTGGGGGTGCAGACCCTCATGGGACCCTCTTTGGCTAAACTCCTGTTCTTGATGTCTCACTCAATTCTTACCCTGACTGTCCCTCCAGGTATTTGATGAAGTAATATTCCTGGCCCCCAGGGGTTTGACCATGACTTTTCCCTGGTCTCAGGGCATTTGAGTGGCATTGACAATACCAGGAGCTTTTGCTTATACAGGCACTGGGAATATGGCATGTTCTTAGTGCCAGGCCCCAGACAACATTTGCCCCACCCACAGATATTTGTGCAAGAAACTTTGTTGACCCCTGGGCTGCCCAGGGGGATGATCCACATAGGAATCGAATGAGAGATTAATTAGACAAGTTCCATATGTTTTTCAGACAGAATTCAAGCAAATAGTTATTCATTTTATTTGCTTTTTGTTTTCTGCCCTGCTTGTGACAATATCATCTTCTTTCATAACAATAAGAAATCCTGTGAAAACTACTGTCCATAATATCTAGTAATCTATTACACCTCTGAGAATAAGCTTCTTTCCAGAAACTTGCATGCTTTTCTTCTCACATACTGTAAAACCTACTGCCATCACTTGTATACACAAAACCAAAGAAATAAAACCAATAATTCATCTCATTTTTCTAACACTGGATTGCTTATTTTTGCTGGCAAAACATTTTACTAAATACATTTCATGTTTCCTTCATTGTCATAAAATGATATCAAATAACTAGTTTTGGTGTCAAAATATCTAACAAAGCATCAAAACATTCACTTCATGTAAGCAATTCCCAGGTGTCTTTAGAAATTTCCTTACCAAATACTTTCTTCAGGCACTTGGGAATTGTTTGTATGCACTAGAAATTTAGCAAATAATAATGCCCTTGACAATGCCTGTTCCCAAGTTGATATAAATTCTTTCTATTATTGTCATTGCTCTGGTGGTGAAATGCAAAATCAATAAAACCTGCCACTTGACATGATTTTCAACAATGCCTTGTAACTTTGCAACACCAAAGAAGTCCTTCTTTTAAGACAGACATGATAAACACTGAACAAAAATTACTAACATTGACTTGATTGTGTTTTCGCACTGGCCAATATGTTGTCTACAAAAATGAGTATGCTAGGGGCAACGTGGGCAAGTCACAAAACTATGATAATTGTCTTGAAGGCCTTGAGCCACAAATTTTCTTATGCTTCAATTATTAGAGCCACCTGCTTGATGCTGCAAATGTTGATGTTTAACAGTTCCATTCTACTATTCTTTATCTCATTGATGATGTTATCTACAGCCAACCCATTTCACCTCTCCACTGACACAAGCAGCTATTTATGTTTTCCTATAACATTGTGTAGGATCGCATAGCAGTGTATATGTTCAGTTGTAAAATAAAGAAAACTACAAATTAGTAAACAAAGGATGGCATGAAAAGTCAATTCATTAAAATTAATGGACTTGACAGAGGCACAAAGGACCACAGAACTGGGAGGAATGGGGAGTTTTAGCTCCACACTTGCAAGATAAGTTCTGATAAGTTAAAATCCAGGAGATTTCCAGTAGTCCTGTTGAGACCCCCAGACCCCACCCAGCCCTACGATATGGTGAGAGAGACCTGTGCCAAGCCGAAGGGTGCCCAAGATATTACTGTCCTGACTGCTGACTAAAACAAAATTTTAGAAGGAATTGAAATTGTGTGTGTATAGCATATGACAAGATGTATAGAAACGACAAGATCACCATAAGAGCCTAGGTAAGTTCAGCAAGGCAAAATTTCATATCTTTATATAAAGTGAGACATCTCTATTTACAGGGTAAATTGCCCAGTAGTATTACAAATCTCAACAGTTGCATAGCAATCTTGCATTAATCTTGCTCAGATTTCTGATTCACTTAAACTGTGAAACTGTGTGGGTAAGCATATCCTTTGCATAAAAACATCCCAGAGCCCCTCGGAATTATTTGTTGCAAATAAACTGCCTTGCATTCAGATATAATTCGACACTATAGTTTTCAGAAAAGCGAAATGTATAGAGATAAGTTTGTGCTATGAAATATGTGGAATATTTTTTGGCCTTCCATCATCATTGGTGGATGCCCGAAATTGCTGGCCAAACCACCAACGTGTCACTTATCAATTTTTAGGCTGTGGGGATACGAGTTTAATTTCCCACATAATGAAATGTGACCCCAACATATCTCGGTTTTCATCGAAGATCGGAAGTAGTTTTTCTAGATCACAGAAAGTTGAAAGCAACAATCTGCCTCGCTGTTTCGACACTTGTTCATGAATGAAAATTAGGACCAATATTAACCTGATTCTTGGCTCTTCACATTGTCGTAATCACTCCGTAACTGTTCTCCTGCAAAACAGAAAACATATATTTACTATTTCTTTAGAGCTAGGACATGTTAAAACACGAATTCAAAAATAATAATGATGAAAAGCAGTCACGAGGAAGGGCATCTTTACTACGACATAAGCACGCACCGTCGGTTGTTGAAGCATTCAATTGACTGTCGTTGGTTGAATTCGGCATCAAAATATCACACGTACTCATGTCACTGAGCACCACCGTAGTCGAACAGCTTGCTGGCTGTAAACTGACCAAACTAGAAGCCTATGACTAGTTATTAAGATGAGAAACAGACTAAGTTTGCTTCCTTACTCCGCCATCAGCCATTACTCCACTGCTAAAGTACGCGTGTGTTGGCATTCTTGTGTTGTTATTTCAAAAGGACTGGGCACTAGAGTTTACCGCGCGATAAAAACGCGGGCACAAAGGGGGCACAAGTTGTTTACTTCCCCAGAAGGAGCACAGTGATACAGGCCAGGGAATAAATGGCAAAACATGCAATTTTGAATATCAAATTAATTTTACATTACAATTAATTAATTTCGAAATAAAAACAGATGTGAATTTGAAAATTGTGGGCCTAAAATTGTGGTATTGTTCAAAGTTGAGCCTTCTTATCGACAAAGGGCTTCCATTTTGCATTGACATTGTCACCACGAATAAGCCATGCACATTAAGGAAAAAATTTACCAATTTTTGCAGTTAAAAGTTAAAAAAGATGAATGTACCTTTGTTAGAGAGAGACATAAAATAAGAGAGACATACAGAAATATAATTTTAGAGTTTCTTAACTGTTCTTGAGCGTAATACTAGAGTTTCTTAAATTTTTGGTCATCGTTCGTAGAACAAGAACATCGTAGAACAAAAAACAAGAACTGGAGAGATTTAGAGAAATTTCTCAATTTGCAATAAAATAGAATATGGGATGCATTTTCAGGCAAAGACCAAAAACTTTCATTTTATTTTGATGAGCAACTTGCCACGAAAAGTTTGCTCTTTAGAAATAGTTGTTGACTGACCACTTCTTGACGTGCGTTTGTCAGCTTGTCCGGGCAATCGAGGCTAACCTCACTATGAATGATTCTAACCAAACAAAGATGGCCGCCAGCGGGTATGGTTCTGGAAGCTCCTCAACGAGTGTTCAACAATCTTTGAAAGAGCTGCAGATGATGCTATTGCAAATTCAGGTACGTATACAAGAAGAAGAACTATTGACCAAGATTCCAATTTAATTTCGTCGTTCTCACCAAGAAGGAAAAGTTAAGATCGCTCGATCGAAAGAGAAGCCCAGTCTGCCCAGCCTGTTGACTGCCTGTTGTTGTTGTAAATTTATTTCTACATCGATTATAAATAATAGTCTAGTCTACTATATACAAATGTACAAATTAACTAATCAAAATCGATGGAAGCATGTCTGCAGAAGTAAGTATGGCACTTTTCGACGAGATCTCCGGCGGTGTGCAAGGAGAAATTGCTTTTGTTCTCCATTGTCTATTTTGAATAGGGTATTTAAATTTCCGGTGTGCAAGTGCCATACTCTGCACACAGGAGAAGAGAAGCGAAGAAGTAGGACGACGTCGACGAGGAGAAAAAGATGAAATGACTAGGCCTATAAATAATATTGGCAGATATGCCTGCTAACCTGCTAATAACAGATAAAAGCTGAAAGCAGCGAGCGGTGCATCCGCAGCGATCATATTTAATGCAACATCACGATTATTATTGGTAAGGTGTTGAAACGAGCGACGGATACACGACGATCATAAGTAGCAAATACTCAAACAGCCATCCATTACTTGATCGGGATCTGCAACCCATTTGGGTCAGACTTGTTAAGTCAACAAGTCAAGTGATCAATCTCTTGATTAAACATCTTTTGATTTCCTTTTTTGTGCCATGAAAACTTGTGCCATGATGAATGCAAAAATTAACATAATACTGAAACTTCTCAAGAGTAATCTCTAATCTTGTTGGTGCTTGGAACTTCAAGTTTCGTTGAGGCTTATTCATGTTTTTGATGATGCGTTGACTTCACGTCAAATGACCCTTCAGAGTGCTTGTGCTGAGGGAATTTGGGCCCTGGTGCTTCTGCTGCCTGCTTGGGGGTTGCTTCTGCTGGAGGTGGCAGTTGTGTTTCAGGACTCTTCTGGGTCGTTTGCCAATGATGAGCGACATTGAGGGGTCTGAGCTCTGCCGTTGCCCTTGTCGGTGGTGGTTCATGGGTGGGTGGCGGTGGGGGTCATTGTTTTCGTCGTATAAGCACTTACACTGCAGCAATGACACATTTCCCTTCATTAATTTCCTTCACGTTACTTTATTTTCCTTTATTTAATTTAGATTAAAAGGAAGTTGAAGTTTGTATAATTGGTAGCACCATTCGCAGTGGTAGCTCGATGACGTTATGTCTTTTCCCGCTGTGAATGGTGCAGGTAATTGTATTATTGTTGGTTTTAGCTGAACACAAAAAACAAGAGTATGATCTTGTATCATCACATGACTTGGAATGGGTAAAACAAGCCATAGCCAATTAGGTCTACATGTTACCATGAATCTATCTTTACTGATTCCAAGATTTACTGACTGTGCAATCACAATGCACGGATTGCACCATTGTTTTACCTGTTAATAAGTTAATGATTATACTTACCATACATGGAGGCTGCTTTTTTTGTCTCACAATATCTCCAGCCAGTTGTGTCAGACTTTACAGTACATTCAGACTCTACCGGGTGTCCCAAAAAATGTATTCGGATTTGGTTGACTCCAGCGCTGTGAATTTAGCCTCAACCAATGTCTAATCACTCTAAAAATGTTTATCGGTAGTTAACTTGAACATAGATACCTCGTTTGTTCATATTGGTACTTTGAGAGCAGACATGTTAATCTTGAAATCTCAAATTTGTCTCTTCCTGCAAACCAGAGCTTTAGCCTTTTGGCCTAAGCAATTTCTTAAGGCACAGCGTATAAATCAACGATAGCCTTGATAAAATTTGAACAATATTAGATCTTGTGTTATTTTGTTTTCCAGAAGTCACCCCCTAGTCACCCATTGGGAAGTTTCTTAATTTTTCTATAATTTCAGTTCTTAATTTTGATGTGATTCAGGAATTTGCTTAGGCCATAAGGCCAAACCTCTGGTTTGCACGTGGACACAAATTTGAGCTTTCAAGATTGATATTTCTGCTCTCACAGGACCCATTCTAACAAACGAGGTATCTTTCTTCAAGTTAACTATTGAGGAACATTTTTAGAGTGATTTGCCATTGATTAAAGCTAAATTCATATCGCTGGAGTCAACCAAATCTGTATACATTTTTTTGGGACACCCGGTATTTATTTTTAATTGTTTGCAGGAGGAAAGAAACAGAAGTGCTGACAACTTGAACAACATAAACAAAACACATGAGAAGATGAGGAATGACAACAAAGGTAGTAGTGTACAGTAGGTCTGTAAGAGTCACTTGACCTACTGTGTAGACTTGCCCCAAGTCTATCTCTTCAGTCCATCTTACTGTTCCCTTTTCGGTAGTTCCTGGATCCGCCATTCTAACTTTCCGGAAGAGGGCACAAGAGATCCCTTGAGCTCTCTTGACGGAATGCTAGAATGGCGGATCCAAGAAGGGAATACTGAAAACTGAAGGGATAGACTTGGGGCAAGTCTACTTGACCTAAAGCCCAGATTTTGAATATTTGTAGGACTTGAAGAGAATATATTTGATGTTTTCTGTTGCCCACATCTACACACTTAAATTTCTCTGTCCAAGAACAACTCCATTTGAATAGATAGGTTCCTGTCACTTTAGCACATGCTTACAGTTCAAATTTATATTTAGCTTTCCTGGTGGTGAATACAGTATGTAGCAGTTATAGGAACCAAAACTTGAGCTTAAAAAATATTTTGCTTCTTAGTTTCATCTTACTTCAAGAACAAGCTGAAAGGGTTATACCACACAGCATTAGCAGATGCAAAGGGAGAAACTGAGTATGTATGAACCATAAGTTCCCATTACAATATGAAGTTGCGAGACAGCTTTTACACTGGATGCCAAAATAAAATGCAATTAACTCACAGTCATAGCATAATCAAGTATACCTCTAGGAATCTTATTTCATATCACTCTCGTTTTGAAAAATTGCTAGCTGAATCTTATTTGAAAGAAACACTTCTCAATTCAATTTTTGTTTCACTGACACTGTACAGTAAGCCAGCATCTAATAATCGATGTCTGATATTTTTTGAACAAAAAGATGTAAAAACCATACACTTTAAAGCTTCTACTCAAATTTTCAGCCTCATTCAGCAAGCTATGGACAAGATTACAGAAATTAAGATTATGAGAAATGAAAAGAGATCTGGTGAGTTATAAAATCAACCAATATGAATGATGACATTTCTATACTGATAACAAGCAAACACTGAAACCTTGAGATAGTAAAAATTTGTATGTGGTAAAGTCTGCGTTTAACTGTATCTAGGAATATGCTTCATTAGGCCATATCTTTATTTCCACCAACCCTTAATATCAGCCAGCACCATCCTCTGGTGAAATTTAAAACCATTAGTGAACCTATTGTTTAATCTAGTGCAATGATTGTACCACAAAAAAAAATAAAATATTGTTCTAACAGGAACAATTTTCAAGACCCACACCATTTAGTAATTTTCTTCCTTTTATCAGGGGCTACAAGGGGAGGATTTGGTCAAGAGGAACCAAGGTGAGAATTTATTTTCTATCAAATCTCCATTAAAATTATCATAAGAAACACCCCATACCAATCACGCACAGTTTGTTAAAAAATTATCTGATTGCTCTATCATATTTTGCTTTCCAGGAAAGGAATGAGAAGGGGTGTCCTGATGTCCATGCTTCAAAAAGCAGCATCATCATTGCCAATCTGGACTGGAAGACAAGGGGAAAAGTAAGTACAGTATGTTTTGAAATGATCATCAAGTCCCTTGTCATTGCATCACTTACAGTACATAACTTGCTCGAAGTTTACTGGCAGAAGTTAATAGGAATTATCACAACTGCCTCTTTCCAGTATTTTTGTTAAATTGTTTTGCTTTGCTTCGTTCCTTGTGGTTCTTTCATTAGTGATAAATATTTCACAAAATCATTCAAATGATGACAAGGATTGTCCTTCAAAAACTGTGTTTACTAAATATTTGCTTTCCTCACGTGCATCTGAAATCATTTCTGTGGTCCAGCCTTCAGCATGTGAAAATAATGGTTTGATTTTTCAATATTTGACAACGTTTTCATATGACTAGCATCTTAGCTTGAAATACCAGGTAAGTCAGAAACAATTTGCTGACATGTGGGTTGATGGGCTGTGGAATAAAAAGTATGTTGCCGATATTCAAAGCTAAAACGTTAATGTATCACTCAAAGGCTAACTTACTGTAGATGTGTAAATTTGTTTTGGTAAAATCATTCATCATTCAGACCCAGAAATTGAAAATGCTGTGAAGGGCTTGTATGGGAACCAGAATTCCATGTTCAATATTGGTCCATGGTTTACTTGCCAGTGAAATTTAAATTCTATTTCTGAAAGTAACAATATCATGGACGAGAGAATCGAGCATGGAATTCTCATTCCCATGCAAACCCCTGGCCAGCATTTTCCTAATTTCTGGGTCTAATTGTTGAGTGATGTTACCAAACAAAATTTGCACACTTAAGTTAGCCTTTGCCACGTACTTTTTCTTCCACAGCCTGCCAAACGTGTTAACTTTCTTGATTCAACCAGTAGATAGAGGCTTAACACACATGGTTCTATATTTTTTGCAGTGCTCCTGCTTTATGTGGTTGTATTGGTGCTGACTCGGGATATGTGTGTCGACCATCAGATCATGTAAGACATCTCAAAATTATCTTAGTGAAGAGAAAAGGGTTCAATATTTAAAATAACCTAGCATGTGATTTTGCATTACCAGCAGGGTTATGGAGGTGAGATTCTCCTGATTTGTTTACCTTCGCATAGTGGCTTGTTGAAGTGTTGAAGTGTAGATCCTTTAATTACCACAACGAAATGCTTTTGATCCAAAAAGGGATCCCAAAAGATCAAAACCGTTTGAAATGTGTTGGCTCACATCGTTTGATAGCTTTCCAAAATTTCAATAGTTTTTCTGGTCAAGTTTAGAGTAGTGTCGCCCATAATAGCTGATGTGCAAGAAAAATGAAATTTCTGGGGCTGGATTGGGGACGAGTAATCTAATTGCAATTGCGCGGAAAATCTTCGCTGAGATCAGTTTCATCATGATTTGACTTTCACTACAGTTTCAGTTGCTTTGCATTGAAACCCAATAAGATATTTTGTGCACATCTCTGATTGAATCTGTAAGTATTTGTCAATTTCATGTTTCTGTTTACATTAATATGCTGGATTTATGTGGTGATTGGCGACACTGAGAGCATACGAAATATTCTTTCTTCAGGTTGCTGCAAGGGTCAAAGCTTCTGACGGCGAAGAACAATGGATATTAGCAGAAGTGGTTGCTTATAACCCGACAACACAGAAGTAAGATAACACGTTTTCCTTCGGAGAAACTTGTTCATAAGAAAACTAATTTTACGGCTGAGAAGCACTAAGGAACATAAAAGGCTAACTTCAAAGCACGTTCTGATAAAACAGAATGCCTGTTCTTGAGTGATATTGTCAACGATTATTCTATGTCTGAGAGGAAAGAACTCTTCTTTCTTACAAAACGTTGTTTTATGTGTCTCGAAATTTGCAAAAAAGATAAGCACACGAGCTTTTTTCGATGCTACGTCAACCGAAAATTTCCGTCCTAATAGACTTAGCCCAGACCAGCTGAATCCTGAAGATAGTTTTCAGTCGGAGGTAAAGGCTGCAGTCCCAAANACGAAAACTAATTTTACAGCTGAGAAGCACTAAGAAACATAAAAGGCTAACTTCAAAGCACGTTCTGATAAAGCAGAATGCTCGTTCTTGAGTGATATTGTCAACGAATCTATGTCTGAGATGAAAAAACTCTTCTTTCTTACAAAACATTTTTTTGTGTGTCTCGAAATTTGCAAAAAAGATAAGCACACGAGCTTTTTTCGATGCTACGTCAACCGAAAATTTCCGTCCTAATAGACTTGGCCCAGACCAGCTGAATTCTGAAGATAGTTTTCAGTCGGAGGTAAAGGCTGCAGTCCCAAAGGTAGTATAGTAAATCGTGAACAAACTATTGTAGCTATTGAAACATCGCTGACTGTTTAACAAGTTCGGATTTTGTGAACTCTATCATTCGTAGAAGCTCCGTGGCAGCCATTTACCAGACTTGTGTTCGCCATTTACCAGAACAAACCGCTCTCCCCAGCCTCTTTTTTCATTGTCGAAATTGTCTATTGCTGCTGATAACCAATGCAATAGAGAAATAGAGAAACAATTACCATTTTAAAGAGAGGCAATGGGTAACTTTCTTTCAATTGTTGAAATAACCCTGCTGCAATGTGCAAGGCGCTGTTATTCAAGAATCAAAAACTATTTTCTAGATATGATGTAGACGATATCGACTATACCGAAGAAGACGGAAAAGCCAGCCAGGAGTAAGTTTTATTCTAATCACACAATTTTTGTATAAGGAATGGTATCGATGATCGCAATTTTTCTATTTTTTATACAAAGAACCCGTTTCGATTTTTCACAATTTTGGTATACAATACAGAATAGTATAACGTTTGTGATTTGGTATACGCAACGAATAAATAGGCCACATTCGTATACTGCTATGCATATTTGTTTTTAAATGGTGAAGGTGAAGTTGCGGTTTTTAGAGCCAAGCGCTAATCGAGTCCTTAACCCCTTGTCATGACGTTCATGTGGTCGGGCTGTACTGGGTATCGAACCATGTCCTACTGACAGTTCGAAAATGAATCAACTAGGCTATAACATTAGATAGCCAGAAAAAACTGCAACTTTTAACAAATCAGCTAAACATGACTACGTTACGAGTCTCCGAAATTTCTTTTTGTGCGTTGTGTTAAGGAGCAATGTTAGTTTTTTGATTTAGAAATGATCTTTTCCTTTCAGACGACATCATTTGAGTAGACGTCGAGTTATTCCTTTACCTTTATGGAAAGCAGATCCAGAAAGAAATCCTGAAGCTTCTTTTCATCCTAATCAGGTTTGTTAGTTAGTTTGAACTTATATACAGTAAAAACCCGCGTATAAGAACCTAGTGGATTAAGAACCTACAGGCTGACATTTTGCAATTAAACCCCAATTATATAAGAACCCATTCAGCCTGTAATTTGAAATAGGTTCTTATTTTTAGAGAGCATGGGGGGTATTATTCACAACAGAAGTTTGTGGAAGAATAAAAAATGTTTAGATTACCTGTTGAGAAGCTTTTGAAAGATTTTATCTGGATTATATAAACATTTCTGATTCTTCCACAAACTTCTGTTGGGGAATATATCTCATAAACTCAACTAATGTGAACTGACAGTAAATAATAGGCCTGAAGTTTGAATCTGAAGAAAAGAAATTCCTGAAAGGCGTGAATAAAATAAGAACCAATTTAAGAACCTGAACAGCCTCATTTCCCTAAAGACCCAAAACATAAGAACCTAGTTTGGCTGACTTGCAAAATTGTGGGTTCTTATACGCGGGTTTTTACTGTACTAAATTTCATGAAGTAATTCTGTCCGTGGTTAGCTGATAAGAACGCAGAAATGCTTCGTCATCTTCTCTCTTTTAGGACTTAAACATTTGTAATTTCCACCAGACAAGTTTGGTTTATTTTGTATGCATCACTACATGCAATCTTCTTATTCGTATCATTACTCTTTGTTCACAGGAAGCCCAAGAACAATTAGTTTTGAGTTCGCTAACTATTCCTGGCCTCCCTGTGGTTTGATTTTTAAAGTCTGGCTCAAATAAGGTCCAGTGAATTTGCGATAACGCAAAATTACTAACGCAAAACATTTTAATTTATGTTATTCGCGGGAATTCTTACCCGACATTACCTATATGAATCAATTTTTTCCCTTGTAGCTCGTGATGGCATTGTATCCGCAAACAACGTGTTTCTACAGGGCTTTGATTCACGAGCCACCAAAAACGGTAAGTACCAAGAAATCGTGACTTTAAACTTATGTCAGGCGCACTGAAGGTTGTTACAGGTGGGCAATTTCACTTTATCAGAGATGGAAATCTTACCCCAAAGCAATTTTGAAAAAGACTTGCGTCGGGGTAGACTGTTCAAGAATTTTTCATACGTTTAAATCTAAAACTTAATGCAATACGTGAAGTATTTATTATTTTATCGAACAATTTTATAAAGAAACCGAGAGAAACCTGATGACTTTGAAGAGTTTGCGTTTGCGACACTTAAAAATCTGTTTTGTAAAGAAAGGAACACAGTCAACAGATGTGCTTCCAACTGCTGTGCCAAGATATTTTCAGTACCATCAACTGTTGGAAAACGCGGATTACAAATCCGTGAAAATTCATCAAAACAGGGTTATTTATTTTAACAAACTACATTGCTATGGGATAAAATATGAAATGAATAGGCTAGGAATGTTTTTATCTGTTTTGAAGGCAAACTCGAATGTCTGAAGCATGAAAATATTTCTTATGTGGCCCAAATGATTCACCTGCTGGGGTTAAAACGGGTTAGGAAGCCATCCATACAGTGGACTGCACTAAACGAATTATAAACAAATACAGTTATCACGCAGCCTTATAAATGTATTTCTTTTTCAGGCACAAGACGATTATTCAGTACTGTTCGAAGATACATCATATGCAGACGGATATTCGCCACCATTGACAGTTCCACAACGATATGTTGTTCAATTCAAAAAGAAATAGTACTGTGTATTGTAACCGACAGGCGTCCATATACCCGAAGCTTCCTACCAGTTTCAGAGCCAAAAACTGATCTAACGTGTTAGAAGACAGTGGTCCACCAGGGGGAGGCAATGAAAATTGCACTTTTGGAAGATTATTGAAGTTGATCCAATTGGACCGCTTTCAAAGATTTTTGTCTAAATCGTTTAAATCTTTGAAAGAAATTCTAACTTAGTATCAGTCCAAGTTTAAATATCTGCCGTATGTCTACAGTGAAAGCGATTGGGTTTAATGATCGGTTTGAAGCTTATTCCACTGGATAAGTTTTGTCAATTTTCTACAAGTTAGACAGTCTTTAAAAAATGTCCAAAATGTCTTGGAGTAACGTAAATGTAAGTCTTTTTAAAATCCAATGTGTAAAGACCGCGATTGATGTCTGAATTTTTGAAACCGCTCAATTGGATCAGTTTCAACAATTGTTCGGGTGGTATCAAGGGTGTTAGGACACGGATGTTTTGATTACGTATTTATTTACCTTTTTTGATCTTTGTCTCGTTTTCTTGTCTTGTTTTCTTCTCAGTTTCCTGTGTGCAACTGAACGGTTTAGGCCCAAATGCCTGTGCGGTTTGAAACCTTTCTTCTGCGAAGGCGCGCTAAGACACAGGAATACAAGGAAGATATATTCAAATAACACGAGGCATTTGGGCCTAAACCGTTCAGTTGCACACAGGAAACTGAGAAGAAAACAAGACAAGAAAACAAGACAAAGATCAAAATAAGGTAAATAAATACGTAATCAAAACATCCGTGTCCTAAAACACCCTTGATCAGATGAACATTAGCAACACACAACATGTAACTAAAGACAAGTTGATAAAACACTAGCGTGAACTAGCAGGCAAGGTAGTCCATTGCCTTTTTCTCCGTGGTTTCGTTCTTTAAGCATTGCATTATATTTAGTATCGTAGATCGTAATAATTTATACTCGAGACCAACAACGTGACTTTTTTATGTGATTTTTTCTAGTCGAGGAAGAAATGCTTTAAGCTTTTCTAAACTTAGTTGGAAACGATTTCACGTTTACAGTATAGACTGGTGACATTCGTCCAAGTCTTGCTCCATTGAATTGAATCGTTATTTACTGTTATAGTCACTCCGCTAAAACTAAGTTGAAGCGGAGAGGGTATTGTGGGGGAGGGGGGGGTTCATTCAAATCATTCCTTCCAAGCCATTTAAATAAAAGAAAACTGTAATAGAATTTTACACCGACCTTTTTAAAGATTTAAGCCCAATGTTCCGTTTGTGCCGCTCCCGGTGCCGCTTCCGTGTTTTTGCAAATGTTTCGGAAAGCAGCATTGCTTTACCCTGCCCTATTGCTATTCACCCTGTCCTGTTTGTCTTGAGATTTGCATGCAAACTTGACTCGGATTTCTAACCAGGACTCTAGCTAAAGCTACGGCTGCACGAGCAATTTTCGCGACGGCAATGAAATTTAAAGAAATTATTGTATTGTCCGTGCGAACCAAAATTTCTACTTACACGAAAGACCTTTCAGCTATTCTACAAAGGGCGTGGATCGAGCGGCATTAGAGCTTCTATCGCTATTGTGCACATTCGATTTTACGTAATGCAGCAAAACATCGTTCGATTCTGATTCTTTTCAGAATCCTGAAAAAATTACACACACATTCAGAACTTTGAAGAGCAATGCAATTTTTTCTGTGGCATAGCCATCGAAAATCAAACTTGGTGGTGTAGCAGACGCTTAAAGGCCATCGTAATGTTTTCTATCCGTAGTAAAGGACCATGGGTAGCTAGACACTGCTGGTGTGCTTCTATGGAGGAGCACTGCAATTAATTAATATGTACCTGCGGAGGAAACGCTAGCTCTTCTATGGTAGTAAACAATACTTTCCTCCGCAAAAGAACAACGCTGTGGGAATGAAGCACAACTGCCGTGTCCAACTACCCATGAAAAGACTTTATGCACACAGAGAACACGAAGTCCAGCATGCTTCAAGCATAATTATGATAATAATCCCATATCTACAAACAATTTGCCAATGCAAACAATATATCCAAAGTCAGAGTGTATGACGATACATGATAAGAATGGATGACATACAAAAGCAGACAGTATTAACGTACAGTACTCTACTTTTTGATAAAATTGTCCATGATCGTGCATGGGTAATACGTCCAATACCAACTTGAGCAGCTGCATAATTACAAAATGTTAACAGTTCTATACTTGAGATCATTATTGGGACGCCGTAACAAGGACGCGTTAAAATTGAAATGAATCTATTCACAGCACCAAAAGAAACAGTAAGCAGCTTTTTCCAAAAATCGAAGATTACTACCCCCATACAGCTTGCAAAACAGAAACGAAGTGCACTCATTAAGTATTAAAAAGCCCTAATGAAGGCGTGGCATTCTGTCACCCGTCGATAGGAAGTCTCTCTGTACAATTTGCCCTCCCAGCCTTTATCCTTGATGTTTGAAAGTTCTCAGATTCTCAGAATTTCTCGGCAATAAATGCCTTATGGCCAATCTTGCTAGACTGACCTCCTTACCATTTCCTGCGTACTCTTTGTAGTTAATAAATAAAAAGTTATTTTTGTTTGATAGTAAACGAGAAAATGAATTTTTATCAGGAGGGGATCGTGAAGATTTGGAAAAATGCCTTTTACGACATGCTATTCCCAAACAGCTATTTGAAAAAACCAAAGTTAGGTCAACATTCAAAACTCAATATATCGTTCGTCTTTTTACCAATTTAAAATTTTTCATCGTCCAATAACATCCAGGGTGTGCTGACTAAAAGGGGGATAAAATGAATCTGGATTCAAAAATTGTATTTCTGCAACTTTTTTCCTTTTACTGAATCACTGCATGGAGAGTTGAAATTAGCTGGGAATTTTTTGCAGTCCAGTTTGAATTAAAACAATGGCGTACGCTCTGTATAAAAGCGTACTCTCCTCCGCCGGTTTCTGGTTCCGTAGTACATGGTTCCGTGGTCCGTAATTTTGCGAACCGGCAGAGGAAAATTTGCGTACGTCCGTCATAGATGCCCCTAAATCCCTATGGGTAAATACATTTTTTCTGTATGGCTGTACGAGTATTCCTCCGTGCCCGGTATCGAGAAGCAATTTCAATGTACTATGTATCAACACCTGCGCACAAGAGGATAGGTTCCAAATCTTTAAAAAGGCTGGTGTAAAATTTAGTTACTTATTTCTTTGAACTGAATGATTTCAAAGAAACTTCAGCTATTTCTCTATCATTCTACCGTTGGACTTTTCTGAAATCTTCAATATTTTCAGAATTAGAGTGGTTTTTTACTGTTTCAAGAATTCAAGAAAAAATTTCAAAAAAAACTTAAAACCATTGTAATTTCCAAACGGTTTGACGCAACATGAAATAATTTCGAAGAAAACCGTAGTTTATGGATGTCTACAATATCGTATCAAGCAAGTCTGTCACTTTTCTGATTTATGATTTAGAAATTTGATGACGTCACACCCTCAAGTTCTGAAAAATCCAACCTTTTTTACGCCGAGTTAAAGATTTGGAAGCTATGCTGCGCACCAGCAATCATGGATGAAAAAACTAAGTATCAAAGTTAGTATGCCAGCCTTCACTACCATGTCTTTGGGAGGTCAAGAAATTCATTTGTCAGAAAACTCTTGAGGCAGTTTTGATAGGGCCTGAGAAAACTAAGCCGTCCTCAAATGTTGAGGGAAAGGGCGTAAACACAACCAACAAAAAAAAAAAAAAAAAAAAAAAAAAAAAAAAAAAAAAAAAAAAAAAAAAAAAAAAAAAAAAAAAAAAAAAAAAAAAAAAAAAAAAAAAAAAAAAA
>REGL01000144.1:108100-128134 GCA_004194395.1 Aurelia aurita complex sp. Pacific
AAAACCTCTCCACACCCTGCACCCTGTCGCATAAAGAATGGGCCAAAAGTATACCCTGTCGCATAACAATTTTGCCTCTCAAAAGCAGAGTAGAACGCGATTTTTGCTTGTGATACCCTGTCGCATAATTTCCTTACCTATTGTAACACCCTGTCGCATGATTTTCGTTAGAAAAGGACACCCTGTCGCATAATTTTTACTGCAAAAAGACACCCTGTTGAGCGGCACATCGCGTTAGGTCCATTGGGTCAAGTATGGGAGTACGCCCCCCGGACATCATGCGAACAAAAGCCACAATTTTTTTGGTACCGTCATATTCTTCGCCGTCCTATAGCGAGCAAACCTGGTCTAAATTCACTAACACATCACACACAAGCGATTTATTTCACCCACTACCTCGATACACAAAACCCAGGTTTTACACAATAACTCAATACATTAATCCAGGCCCTAGAATAATTTCAAAAGCCTACTAACTTCAGTCCTCGTCGCTTAATGGTTCATATGTCATTGTTGAAGTATAGTTCACAGTTGATGACGTCATTTCCGTATCTCTGTCCTGCGAAAAGTCCATATTGAGAGCCATGTGGTCCTCTGATTGCATCAAGCTGTCGCTGTGAAGGAGTCTCTCGGTTAGGTGTCGAAGATTGTCACTATGCGAAATAGACCGGTTATCATCAGCCAAGTCCGAGCGGGGTAGTGTTCCGGCGTGCATATTTGACGGTGAGTTCTGCATAACGGCCAATGGATTAGGCGATGCACAAGCACTATTTGAGCGGGATCCGTGTATAGAACCGGACAGGGACGTAGGCCTCGAACCCATCGTTAACGATAAGGATGAATACGGAAAAGCAACTGCACCTAGATGAGTTTTTGGTGACCCCTGCGAAGTCACAGGAATGTTTAGAGACAACACTGAATGGGCAAACGACGGTGGCCCGTCAGACATCGGTATATCAGTGATAGTGCTAGGTGTCTCTGCAGGACTGATAGGAGAACCAGGGGGTGATATAGGACTCGTTGCATAATTTGATAAATAAATGTCATCCTCAGCCTGGGCCGGAAGAATCAGGCCTCGCACGTCTGCAGCGGTTGCTAGATTCCCTGCATTTGCATTTTGGAATTGGATTTCGTTTCTAGCCAGCAATTCAGCTCCGAAATTCATATTAGTACCCTCAATTGCAGTCACCATTTCTCTTGGATCAGGAATTGAAATATCGGAAAAATCATGTCTAAAGTTTCCCTCCTCGTGTTGTTCCGTATCTTGGGCCTTGACCTCCGATGATTCCTCGCCATAGGCATTTTGCGTGGATATTCCTGCGTTATAACTCGACTGATAATCACTCTCCTCCGCGGTGGATTCTTCAGTAGTAGCATCACAAGAGTAGTCATCTGCAGCAGGCCACAGTGCTAAGAATGGGTCAACTACGTCTTCCTCAGCACTAGGTGATTCTATCCCTTCATTTTGTATGCTATCAATGGCAGCACTGGTCTCTTCTACATCCACAATGCCATGACTCTCGTTAAACCCAGCATCATCTGCTTCTTCTTTTGTAGCATCACACGTCAACCCCACATCCTCACTCGTTGTTAGATGCTGCATATTGTCCGATGTAACGCTAGCTGCGACGGTCAAGCTTTCATGATAGGAATCTTGCACAGACGATTCAACTGTTAGAGCTTCCCGACAGCCTTCCTGATCTGGTGCCTGAGAAACAAATGGCCTTTCTGGCGATGTATCCGTTAGAGACATGCTATCAGATGCAGAGGTGATTGAAGCAATACTGAGCGGTTGAGACACAACAGAATCAGGTTCTGTAGAAGTATAAATACCAAGAGAAGCAGGAATCTGAAGGTCCTTCAATGACGGTGTTATTGTTGTGGTGTCATCTAGAGGTTGGAAAGATGTCGGGGCACTACCAGTTGCAAGGCTACTTGAGGTATAAACAGCAGCAGCAAGGCAAACAGGAGAAAGACTAATTGATGCGAGGCTGATGCTGACGGAGGCCATACCAATAGGAGAATGGCTTACCAGTGCTGGGTCTGATATGGGCTGGCCCATCATACCTGGAGATATTGCAGCGAGATCATTTTGAAAGGTGAAAACAGAAGGATCAGAAGCCTTGATCGCATCGACTTGCAAGCTGAGTTGCCCTGAAGCCATTGTGTTGCTCTGAGATGCCTTTGTCTGTGCCAGTGATTGTGTGACTATGATTTCTTCAGTCCTTCTTGAAGTATCTTTTGATTTTTTATCGCCGCTCCTAGGACTTCTCTTTTTACCCTTAGATACAGCCTTCTGCTTTCTCTTCCCCTTGGTCTTTTCAGTGACACCTTTCTCGACTGCCAGGGTCATGTCAGGTGGAACAGTCTCCGTATGTGATGCGACCTCGTGTTGCAAAGGGTCCTTCAAAACATGTTGCTTTATTCGAATATTCAGGCCCCCTTGAACTCGGTTGTCATCTATGTATGAAGGTGGCATTGAGCCTAGGAAGTCTTTTCCCGTAAAGGATTGTAAGATAGCTGCAGCTGAAGAAGGCTCTTTGTCTATACTGAGATCTTTAATTTCCTTGGAACCTGTCGGCCTATATTTACGCTCATCTGTAGGCCTACTCTCTCCAAGATCGAAGACATTTGGTTCTTTACTTTCGGCTGAGCTTGCCCCTGTTCCTTGCCGATATTGACCTGATATTTTCCCTTGGATAAAGTTAGCCTCCTCAGCAGTCAGCTGCACTTGCATCATTTTCATCTCGTCTTCGTCCGCTGATAAAGTAGCCTCAGAATCAACCGGGCTTGGAGAACGGCGAAAATCGACTGACATCCTAAGACCCTCATTCCTCACAGGTATACTCTCCACAATCTCGAATGGTTCTGTTATGTCATTGGCAGTTTGGCTCGTCATTTGCTCGTCTGTTTGGATACGATGCAATTCTGTTTCCATATTTTCATCATTTGCTTCAATATCTTTGACAGGCGTTTCATGACCTGGATCTGGGTAGGGAATTGTCGGCGACATCAAAGGTTCGTCATAAACATTCTCAGCAACCTCCTTCGGTTTGGTACTTTCAGGATCAATGGTCAAGGGACTTCGTCTCGGTAAATTTCCGCTCTTCAACCGGGCAATGTTAGCCGGAACTGGTTCTGAATCTTGTGTGTCACCAGAAGGCTTCACACCTGCCTCTTTCTCCCATGGGCGGAACATACATGGTGAATTTCTTCCACTGTTGGTTGTAGATGTCGGAGAAATAGGCAACGTTGGGCTTAAATGTAGAACAGCAAGGTTTCTCAAATCACCCAAAGATGACGAAAGCTGTTGTTGTTTTTCTGTAAAGAACGGTTTGTGGCGAACAGAATCAACCGATGAAGGCCTAGTATTTCTTGACATGCTTTTTAACGTCGCAGCTCGTCTAGCTGGGATAGCACTTTTATCGTATTGAACGAATTCTACATTTCTGAGATCGAATTGTTGCGAACTAGCAGACACATATTCAGGGTGAGCCGAGGCATGCTCCCGAGTTGCGGTTTCAAAAGATTTAGACTTTGGCTCCTCCCTCGACGACCCTGTGATCGACATGCGAGGAGGTGCCCTCTGCACAACACCTGTTGAGATTCCATAGCGAGGATCTGATGACGCATATTTCTCAGGTGGGTAAACAAGGGGGTTTCCCTGTGCTTCTCTATGTTGCTGACTGGGGCTTGTATCATAGTATTTCCTATGAGCCTCTATCTTAGTGTCTCGCGGTTGATGAGGTATAAGTTGCTGTTCATCACTGGCAGTGAAAAAATTGCCCCTTTGAAACCTCCCCTGTGAAAAATTCATCTCTTCCACATGGGCATTAGGTGACGGTCCACTTGCTCTCTGGAAATCATCTCGTTTAGTCAGTAAATGGGATCTTGAAGGAAAAGGCATTCTCTCTGCACCTGATTGCGGTTGATAAATACTTGATTTTGTTTGATGGGCAACTGGATTCCGATCAACATTAGGTTGCATTCTTGGATCAATGTTCCTCAAAAGCTGATGATCAAGTGAGGGTCGGCATTCTCTTCCTGCCTGGAACATCGGAGGCATCATGCCTTTCTCTAAATATGGTATCATTCGCGGGTCAACCGAAACTGGTGGTGGTGTTCCAGCATGCTCTAAACTTCTCATATCTGGACTTTCATTCTGCTGCTTGCAGAAGCGAGGGTCGACACTCAGTTGCCGTAAATGTTCAGAATACAATGGTGGTGCCTTTTGAGCCAATGCTTGTTCCATCATTATCTGCTCTCGTCTGTCAGCTACTCTTGGATTCAGCCTTTCCAGTGCCTCTACCCTACTCTTCATCATCATTTCGTACGTACTTTCAAATGACTGCCGACTATGCTGCTGCGCCTCAAACATGCTCTTGTCACTATGCCTGGCATGGACGTTGCCACTTGTTACATTTTCAACTGGCATAGCTTTCGCCATACTGTGCGGTACAGAAGAAGGTCTGTTCATAGTCAAGCTTGGAATTGAGGCTGCACGCTCTCGCATCTCCATATACTGTCTTGGTCTTTGTTCTTTTGTTGTCATGGGATACGGCTGTTCAAAATGTTTACCTGAATCAAAATGTTTACCGGAAAATGTTCGCTCATCGGCAGGGTTCATTAATGAGTGCTGCTGATATTGTTTGAAATGTTCTGCTGTTTTCATCAGAAGCTCGTTCCGGTTATTAGGACTTGGGTAGAGCACACCTTTATGAGAAATCTGCTCTGGAGTTGGTTGGTATTCATGCGGATTCGGGTATCCTGAAACAGCGCTTCTTGGTGTATTTGGCTCGCTGGTACGGACAGCACTCCGAAAGTGGGTCATCGCCTCACGACTGTATCCTGGAGTTGTGGGATGAATAGAAGATGCTACCTCATGTGGAAACATATACTGACCTTGCTTCTGAAAAGCATGTGCATAGTCCCTAGAGTCTACTGATGAAAGTACTGCTGGTCTTGGGGAAGGTCCACGAATGCTTTCTATATGGCCTATTGGAGTCGAAGTTTGAGCTGTTCTTAAGTGTGTGCTTTCTTGACTAGGGTGCATATGGGATTGCGGGTATTGAAAATGTCTTGACATAGGAGCACTATCTTGGGCGGCTTGAGGAAAGCCTTTTGTTGGATGAGGCTGTGTTGACATCATCGTTGGTAGCCTCGTGGAAAATGCTTGCACAGCTGAAGATTGTTCTAAAGCCGTTCGTGATGCTGGCGGAATAAATTGATACCGATCAACATGTTGTGGGTTCGCTAGTCGAGGATGCATTTGAATACTCATACTTCTGGCAGGCAATTGCGCTCGAATACTGGCATCATGCTGGTATAACTGTGGGATCTGCTGCAGTCCCTTTTGGCCAGCATGGACATTGCCTTGTAGTTGACGCAAAGCCTCATCCCTACCCAGATCTTTGCTCTTTTCAAGTGACCTCTCGAGGATTTTCTCAAACGCCCCAATCTCCCCTTGTAAGGATATTCCTTTTAAAGTGGAACTCTGGCTACCAGATTTGTCTGCTTCCGTAGACTGGCTCTCCATCTTGTGCATCAAAACGGGAGTCAAAGGTGGCGGCCGAGAAGGCATGGTCACAACATCTTTTGAAACAGCTTTCATCTGAATTGCAGCAGTAACTTCGACTGGTAACGAGTCAGGTCTGTGAGCTTTTTCTTCAGATACAAGATTGTCTTTTGATACAATATTGTACATTGAGTTATCATCTGAAATTAAGGGAAGGATCATGAATTCAGAGAAGTACTTGGCAGCTGAATTACTCAACATATAGAATGAAACTCGCTTCTTAAAACATTAGCCGGAAAGCGCAGCATTAATATGAACTCAAGTATAAGAACCATGACGAAATCATTTTGAAGGTTCAATGAGAAAAAAAAGAAAAATCCGACGTAAATCGACGTTTCGAGTTGTAAAGACAATTCATGTGCGAGAAAATCAGTTAAATTGTCATAATAAAAAAAAGGACCAGGCCATGATTATTTAAAGAACGTTTCGATACGACCATGTCTCATCCTGTGCTGAAGAAACTTGCTTCATTCAATGTTCCAAAGCCAATGTTCCAAACAGACAGATGACGCTGCGACCCTAAGCAGCATCGTTAAAAGGATTTGAGCAGGGGTAAGGGAAATGACATAGCTATATCTCACAGCCGCTATAAATAGCGACAAAGAAATGCCTACACACCCATTGTTTCTTTAGCTACATATTGAAACTGCATGTGTCAAAGTTGTCAAATACGATAGAATAAATGTAGAATGGTGGAAGTAATATAGTATGGTGAAAATAAATCGAAAGAGGAAAGGCCATGATATCAAATATCGAACGTCAGATCCAAAGATGCTTGCCATGACGAATATACGAAGAGATGTGGACGTAGAAACACCGCAACATGACGAAAAAATTAATTAAAAATGTAAAAAAAGACTATCTATGCATAAAGAATACATATTACATATTGAACGGTTAGCAAAGGGCCTAACTAATCAAAGAAACAGGCATCGATTTGGTCTTTTGCGCTTTTTCCAGTGTTGACTAGTTTCGCCCACAAGGACATATAGGGCATATGAGTCATATAAGATATTCATAGCAACTCATATACAATAATATATAATGTATGGTGAAAATACCTAGGTCTCGATTGATTGCTTCTTGGTGGTCAACATCAGTTTTGTTTTCAACTGGAAATTTTCTTTCCGCATCAGCCGCATCAGCCTCATCAGCCTCGGTCTCAAGAAGCCTCGAATGTTTCAGCACAGAAATTTCTCCAGATTCCACATTCACGTCAATCAGTGTTTGCATTGGTAAAGTCCTGTTTGTTGTAGTTACATCAGGAGCACTGTATTCCTCAGCATTGCTAACGACATCCATTTGATTTGATGATATTCCCGCGTTTTCATTGCCTGTGGCCATTTGCTGCGGCTTTATTTCTGCGTCTCTCCTGCTTGTTATAATATTTTGTTCGCAAGAGTCATTAGGCTGAGTAATCGATGTAACAGCTACCTCAATTTTTGCGCTGTCATTCGCGATACTTTCATCTTTCGCCAACTCTACCCTATCGACCTCCATATCTTCAACATCAAGGGATTTTTCACTAGATGGTATATCAACAGGCGTACGTACTTCAGTGGCCTCTTTTTCAGCCTGGTTCAGCCTTTTGCTCGATCTTCGCCGCTTACCTGTCACTTCATCTTCTGAATATGCTCCTCCGTGGCGATATATGTCCTTGAATAAAAGGTTTCACATTTTAAGTTGAATGTTCTTACGATTTGGTAAGCGAAAAGTTAAACAAGCCAACAAACAGTGGCAGATACCAGGGGGCAAGGGGGTGCGGTCACCCCCCCCCACAGTGATCCAGATTGCCAAAATCATGGAATAAATGCCAAAACACAAAACGTTGCAAATACAAAAACTTTCAAATCTACCATAGAGAGGACACTTTGAGCTATTCAGAACAAAAATTCGTATAGAAATCGGACCAACGAGAGCAGAGAAATTGCAGTTTGAAGTTGACAAAAATTGCTAGGCCATGTTTTGTTTACATTTCCGGTGTATCACTTTTGAAATAGGCCTAAACCAAGCATTTCCAATGTTCATTTCTCCAGTTGTATGAATCCGATTTCAATAAACTTCTTTTTTAATCAACCTTCAATGTCTATGCAATTAAACAACATATCAGTTTCATGAGTTTACATCAATTTAAAGCTGATATAAAAAATCAAGTCATTTAGGCACATGTAAGCTATTTTCTGTGATTTTCCGTGATTAGAATGTATATTTTGTTTCTGGGTTGTTCCACTGCGTAATTGCACAACTGTAATTTCCAAAACGGATTTTTGCTCTGAAAAGCTTGAAGTGTCCCCTCTATGGTAACAAGGACAGATAATGTTACAACAGGACTCGCTACTTTTAATTGACACCTAGATACAAAGCAATTTGTGATTGCAGACAAAGGGAATTCCATGTTCGGTTGGTGAAGACATAAACGAAAACAAACAAGCCGCAAAAATTGCCCTGAAACCCGGGTCGCTAGCTCGGTCGTTGTGCATTTCAGAAATGGTTTTAAAGAGCAAATATTAGCACATATCGAAAGAAGAAGGATACATCTAAACTTCTGCCTAGGGCATTTTATTTTTTTCGTACAGAAGCTGAGCAGTAAGTGTTTTAATTACACCTAAAAAGTACGAAAATTGAATCCCCTCCCAATTGGCTTCTGCACAAAATAAATAAAATGAATAAAATGCCCGAGGCAGAAGTTTAGATATATCCTTCTTCTTTCGGTATGTGCTAATATTTGCTCTTGAAAACCATTTCTGAAATGCACAACGACCGAGCTAGCGACCCGAGTTTCAGGGCAATTTTTGCGGCTTGCTTTGTTTTTGTTTATGTCTTGGCCAACCGAGCATGGAATTTCCTTTGTCTGCAATCACAAATTGCTTTGTATCTAGGTGTCAATGAAAAGNCAACGACCGAGCTAGCGACCCGAGTTTCAGGGCAATTTTTGCGGCTTGCTTTGTTTTTGTTTATGTCTTGGCCAACTGAGCATGGAATTCCCTTTGTCTGCAATCACAAATTGCTTTGTATCTAGTTGTCAATGAAAAGGAGCGAGTTCTATTGGAACATTATCTGTCCTTGTTCTCTATGGTAGGTTTGAAAGATTTTGCATTTGCAACGTTTTGTATTTTTACATTTTTTCCATGCTCTGGATCAGTGTCCCCCAAGGTTGGGCAGAACAAAGATATTCTATTCGAAGTAAATTTAGATAAACAAGGCTTTCAATTGAAACAATGTGAAGCGCTAAGGAAAACGCGTTTATGTGAATTCGGCCTTACAGTCAGTGCAGAGCAATGAGAGATGTGACTTTGCATCATTGAAAAGATTTACTGAAGAGATTTCGAAATATTTACTGCTATGTAATCAGTAAAGAATTCTTGTTTCTGGAAAAGATTGTATGGATTACATCAGTCTCTTGCAGAGATGAGGCCGTTATCAACTTTAAATAGTGTGCAATAAGTATGATTCTTAACGCACCTAAACATTATTTTTGCAACCACATTTATTTTGGGCTCTCAGGCATGTTTTCTAGCAAATTGCCTTCCAGAAACAATGTGATAATTTTCCTCCTGCAGGAGTAAGCCAGTGATCTTCTCCGAACTAGATCATAACAAATACGATTTTAAATATATTTCGGTATTTGTGATGGAGATTATTTTTGGCTGACATTTAAAGTCCGTCTCCAATTATATGTCACCTGAGATTTGCGATAATGCAAGATTCCTTTGCGAACACTTCTATGGTTGTTTTTCGCGGGCATTTGCAGGTTACATCTAATTTGAGACAGATTTGCGATAACGCAAAAATTCTTTGCGAACACTTCTATTGTTGTTTTTCGCAGGCATTTGCAGGTGACATCTAATTTGAGACAGATTTGAGATAACGCAAAATTCCTTTGCAAACACTTCTATTGTTGTTTTTCGCGGGCATTTGCAGGTTACATCTAATTTGAGACAGATTTGACATAACGCAAAATTCCTTTGCAAACACTTCTATGGTTGTTTTTCGCGGGCATTTGCAGGTGACATTTAATTTGAGACAGATTTGCGATAACGCAAACATTTCTTTGCAAACACTTCTGTTGTTGTTTTCGCGGGCATTTGCAGGTGACATCTAATTTGACACAAACCATGACTATTTCCAGAATTTATCTATTTAATAGGGTATTAGCTATCATTTGAGATATTGCTTGGTTAGTTTAGGCTAATTACCACCCTCTGTTTCTTACCTGTTTTGATATACCAAGGATTGACTCCAGGTGAAATTTTCTCTTGTAATTGAAGTAGAAATTCTTGCACTGTGCTTCAGATTTTGTGCTCACCATCTTTGCAATTGCAGGCCAGTTTCTTCCGTAGCATTTCAGCCCTGTTAAAAAAGAAACGATATAGAACCCCGGAATGGAAGAAAGTGCTAAAGTGGCGTCAGAATATTTGAAATCGAAATCATGCAGTCATTCACCTGATGTACTGTATTGACATACAGCGAAATATTGTAAAATATTTTTCAATGGATATTGTAACATGGAACTTCTCGTAATTCTTTTCCTGATTGACTGTCTTTTGGGTTAGAAATGCAATGTTATGCAATTTGAAAGGTGGCTGCTGAACAAGTTTTTAGTCGAGGGGTAATATCACTCTTTCGAAAAGGCGTACGAGATATTTCAAACAATAGGATCTTTTGAGATTGTTTTGAAAACAAAACGATTTTTGCCAAAGATGTACGAGACTTTTACGGAGTGATATGCTCCTTGTTTTTGTATGGTTTGTCATGGTTTCACCTGCAAAGCAATTAAAAATTTTGTAATCACTTGCAAAGTCGTTTTAAGCCAATTATGACATGTATCGAACTGCGCGTCCTGAAATTGCCTTAGGCCCCGTTTACACGATACCGTTTTCATTTCATATCGGATTGGTTTCATATCGGATTGGCCTTCTGTTTACACGAGATCGTTTTCACTCCATATCGGATTGGCCTCCTGTTTACACGAGAACGCACCAATCCGATATGATTCATACCGTTTTTGCGTTTTCAAATGAAAACGCTCTGAAAGTGGCATGAAACGAATCCGATATCGTGTAAACGGTCGAATCCGGTATCAACTCAAAACGGAACTTCTTTATCAATTCTACGAGCCTCCTATTCATCTGGCGCACTGCGCAGTGGGTGTTAAAACAAAGGAAGTCCTTCGCAGCACAAGACAAAGCGTTTCCGTGTAAACACAACCCCCAATCCGATATGAAATGAAAACGGTATCGTGTAAACGGGGCCTTAACCTCTGGATCTCAGTTATCAACTTCCTCGACAATTTTCAAATGTAGCCAGGACAATAACAATACATCAACCTATTTCGCAAGGGGGTTACATCAGTTTGGGCACGTCTCCCAATTCCTCTATGTCCTTTCATTTCATTTCATCTCATTTAATTCATTTAGGGAGGGTTGTCCTCCAGCAGGAGCTGTTTTTCAAGGAAACCACCTTTAGATTGATTAAACTAAGAATCAAATTAATCATTGGTATCAAAAACTATTTTAAAACATATTCACAATAACTATACAGTATTTACAATGAACAGAAAATGATCAACTCCGTTCAATCCCGAATACACGATTTAAAGCCATTTAGGGAGGATGCCTCCTTTGGCTCAGCTGGAAGGCAATTCGACAGCTGTGCTCCCCGAAAAGAAGAACATTCTTGCCCATTTGCTGAATTTGTCTTTGGTAACCTCTAGTCAGTCTTATTATTTCGGAGGCTACGGGAGGAGCATTCCAAGTTCTTGGTGGAAATTTTAACTATCTTTGATTCTATAAAAAAGAATTCAACGTAACTTACCATCTATGGCTTTTGAAATTTCCATTTCTGACCAACGGGATGGATCAACGTTTTCAGCTACGACACAAATAAAACAATTATATTTGAAAATGGCACAACTAATTCATGCCTAATTGTATTGTAAGAAAAGCAACCAAGAACAATGTAAGCTTTGTCGGTACACTTGTTCAAATCGTTAGGACTCTCCTCACACAGAACAATACGCACGGGCGTGTCACCTCTGTCAAGAGTAATAAGACATAGATTGTCAAACAGATACTAAAGATTTTCAATCCCATGGCAATAAATGTGCAGGCAATATCTCTCATCCATGAAAAATTGCATTTTTTCCGTTCTTTCTGAGCTAGGAGTCCTTCATGATTTGATTAAGTATTTTAGGCCTTTTTCAGTCATTTAGTAACCACAATGTTTCTCTAAACTTGAATTTACCAATTTTTCCAGTGCTTGTAACAAGGTGAGAAAAACAAAAAAAATACTTCGATCTTTTGGCTGTCCAGCACACATTGATTCACTCCAATCCATCCAGTACTCTTGATGCTATGAATTTTCAAAAGTGGGAACTTTTTTCTGGTTCACCCGGTATTTAAAGGCTACATCTTTTTACTATCAAATTGATTATGAGTTTAACATCACAACTAGCCAATCACATCCACGGCAGTGTGCCTTCAAGATAATCTTCAACGACAATCTTAAATAATAAGTGACTTAAGGCGCAGTTTCTTGAACATTATTTGTTATTAAATTGATTGAAAGATGTCGATCAAAATTTTCAAACTTTCGACATGATCTTGGAATTTTGAAATTGATTAGTCATAAGCTGCTGCACGAGCGGTGGCTCGACAAATTCACCATCTCCTGTATCTTCGTTGAAACTATGAAGGAAATAACGATCCTCTGTGTGAATTCCCAAGTCACCTCACAGAGCCTTTATGAAAGCCTTTACTAGCAAGTTTTAAGAAAATTAGATTGATGTCTTTCCACAAATACGCTCTTTTTAAGATTCTCAAGAAACTGCAATATACCTCTAGGAGCAAAGGCTGAAAATCGAAGAATATTGAGAAATAAGCTTTACTGTACTTCATTAGTAAACTGCAGTTGTCATTAGCATGAAAAGATTAAACATGAACTTACCAGGCAATGGTTTCCGCGCAAGATATCTGGCAATCAAATCATCGACGGTTTGTTTACATTGCGATTCGATTTGTGACGTAATAATTTTGCTGGTCACTGCCTCCGTAATGGTAGCTGAGATTTCAGGCGCTGCTTCGGTCACCTTTTCTGCCTCTGACGACTTCAATTCCGCTAATCGCTGGTCCGATGATCTCAATTCCCTTCTTGTCGTTTCTTCCACTTTCTCTTGAGGCTTTGAGTCTGTCTTCCGGGGTTTCTCTTTTGCCAATTCTTTCTGTAGCTCAAGTTCCTTTTCTTTTTCTCTTTCTTTTTCCTTCTCTTTCTCCCTTTCTTTCTCCTGTTCCCTCTCTTTTTCCCTCTCTTTTTCCCGTTCTCTCTCTCTTTCTCGCTCTCTTTCCTTTTGCCTGCAAAAGAAACAGAACAATTGCCGTTAATTCTTGAAAAACTGGAAACGAACGTTGCGTCAATTCTGGGCAAGTCATCAAAGCCTAGTTAACACAAGAAGTCTGCGAGAATACAGTATTACCCCGCCACTAAGAAACTGACTTATAAGAAACTGCAGCCTGCCAGATGGCACCATGGTAATTGTCAACATTTGGTTTGATATAACATTTGTATGATATTTATAAGAAATCAAACAGCCTGGTTTTACAAAATGAGTTTCTTAGTGGTGGGGAAATACCGTATCCTAAACGAGTAATGTACTGAACTAGAATCAAATTCTTGGTTAAAATTATCGGTTCAACGAACCCCTTGTTTAACGGGAGCTCTGGACTTATCAAGGAACGGGAGATCTGGACTGATTTATGGTTTGCTTGAAGATTCGTCGAGTGGGGGGGATCACCGTAGATTGGTTATTCTTTTCGTGTACTTCCTTGTTAGTCTATCTTTGTATTCATCTTAGTATCTGTTAAATGTAATAGCCGCAGGGTTGCACAGTATTTTTATGCTCCTTGTAGTGTTATTGTTTGTTAATAAAACGTACATTTAGAAGAATTAATATAAACAAAATCGAATCAGAGTAATACCAACCCAATGATTCACAAGGCGGCTTTGAATCTGCTGTTGTTTTGGTCATTGTTGGCTTTGTTGCCTTTGTCAAGTATTAAAAGGGCTGTACAACCCGTCCTCTCTGCGTGGCTCTGCGTGTCAAATTATGGAATGTGTTTAGGCTAAACACAACATAGCTAATGGCGATTTTGCACAGAGGATAGTAATCCAAAGTATGTGCGACAATCTTGGTAATCGAAGCTTTGGTGGAGGGTTTGTTTTATTCTTTTTAACGACAAACATATGAAAGTTTTAATGGATATAAAAAATTCCATCATAATTCATAGACATAGACAAGAAAACATTGCAATGAAACTTACGCAGAAGCTGCGATGAAACTGGCCGCCATTACAAACCTAAAGCTTTAGTCACGTACACGGGTTGTCCCGTACTTTCCGATTTGTTTACAAACATTTTGTACAGCCCCTTTAACTGACTTTTCACGTGGCAGGTTGGTGTTTTCTGCCTTGGTCCATATCAACATGAGGCTGAAGTAGTAATTCTCAATGTTATATTGTTTTATTATGAGTCGTAGTTAACGCGTCTGGCAACCTATCAATAGCGATAACTACGGCCATGTAATCAGTCTAAAGAAATCCATGAAATAATCATATTTAAACAACTTGAATGGTTACAATGAAAGTAAAAACACATATTCTGACGAATACCTTGTTTTGATAGGTTGTGGCGTCTGTAGACTTTGTATGTTCGGCAATGGTTGGGCGTAAGTTAACGTGCTAACGAGCTACGGGGAAATGAAATTGACATCAGCAACAATTGAGTCTGCGCTAAATCATGTATCGAAGAAAGTAATGAAACAAACTTTTTTTTAATTTTTTTTTATTCATATTAAAATATTACAATAAATCTTACATTCTACTATACCGGGTGTCCCAAAATGATGTATTATCGTTTGATTGCTTATGTGTCCATAACCGATGAATTGATTTTCAAAAACTGCTAAAATCACAACCAACATCTTAAAATACAATTTAGCCTTAGGCAGTCAAATAAAACAAAGTGTTTGAAAATCCGTTCATTGGTTATGGACATGTAATCTATCAAACAATAATACATCATTTTGGGACACCCGGTACGTTCCTGACTACTATACTACACTACAGAGACGATACCATGGGGAGCGAAAGACTATGACTACCCCATGGCCAATATGAAAAGACACGCAACGTTAAACTAAATACAACTACACTACGAACGATTTAAAAACTACTGGATACTATACTAGGTTCCATCCCACATCAGATGTCAGGTCAGGGTTGCGATCAATGCGAGCGCAACTCCTTCTAGTTATTTAAGGTAAATCAAATGCCTGTCATCTGATGTGAAACAGAATTTACAAAGAAAAGGAAACATTTACGTAAAGAGACTTGGTGGCTGCTTTGTGCATGACTGAGGTTTGGAAGATCTTATTCAAACCGACCAGTTTCGTGAATGAAATGTAAAGTTAGTTCGAGTATATCTCTGTTCAAGTCATAAGAAAGGTCTTGATCACCATATAATAAAAGTTGCACCAAAGCATCATTTGAAAGATTGGTGATATGTACAGATGGTCGTAATAATTCAACAATTCCAGCGAGAAGATCTCGGCGTTGAGCATCAAAAGAAGGGCAGAGCAACAAAAAGTGCTCCACGTCCTCAATACCATCGCTTGTTGGGCACATCGGGTTTATGGTATCCCTGAAANCGTTCATTGGTTATGGACATGTAATCTATCAAACAATAATACATCATTTTGGGACACCCGGTACGTTCCTGACTACTATACTACACTACAGAGACGATACCATGGGGAGCGAAAGACTATGACTACCCCATGGCCAATATGAAAAGACACGCAACGTTAAACTAAATACAACTACACTACGAACGATTTAAAAACTACTGGATACTATACTAGGTTCCATCCCACATCAGATGTCAGGTCAGGGTTGCGATCAATGCGAGCGCAACTCCTTCTAGTTATTTAAGGTAAATCAAATGCCTGTCATCTGATGTGAAACAGAATTTACAAAGAAGGAAACATTTACGCAAAGAGACTTGGTGACTGCTTTGTGCATGACTGAGGTTTGGAAGATCTTAGTCAAACCGACCAGTTTCGAAACAAACTTCCCTTAATAGTAAAAAACTGGCATGGCCCAAGTTATAAATATAACCTATTGTATTTGAAAACTTTGACACAGGCCATTTCAATGCGTATCTAAGGGTATGTTTACACGAGAAACTTAAACCGGTTTGAAATTTCACCCCGATCTGAATATTGGCCTGGCAGCTTATTTCCCGTTGGGTTGACATGAAGTTTCACAAAGGGTCTGAGACTTGAGTTGTTGTTCATTCATGTATTAAGCGCCAAGTAAAACAATAGGCTAATGTGAACTTAGAACCTGAGACAATGCATCTCAAACCGATTTGAAAATATTTTGCGCTTACATGGTGTTTTCAAACCGGGGTGACATTTCAAACCGACCTGAACAGGCGAGTTGAGTTTCACCCCGGTTTGAGTTAGAAATCGCACTTTCCAAGTAAACACTGCAAGGGCTTTGACCAGACAACGAGTTCAACTCAGATCGGGGTGAAATTTCAAACCGGTTTGAGTCTCTCATGTAAATGGGCCCTAAGGAAACAATGGATGGGTGGACGTTCCGTTACCCTGTTTATGACGGGCACTCGGTATAGCTATATTGATTCCATTTAACGATGACCAATGGCTAGCTTATAATTTTACATTAAAATTCAAAAGTTCCGCACGGTAAAAGGCTTGGACAAAATTTGGTCATTTGACCTTTAAAAATGTCTGAGAAGTTTTTTAATTACATTTATCTCTCACGATATTTGTAAATGGAACTATTCTTTGGTAACCTTTAATAAATATTAGGATAATTAAAATAAAACCATTTCAAGGGAAATATTTGTGATAATAATCGAAAGAAGAACTTGTCTACGATTTTTCAAAATGTGTCCGATATCCGAAACTATTTGTCCAAACTGTTGTATCTGAAACTAATGTTGTTACTGTGTTACTTTGCAGAATAAAAAACCTCATTTGATGAAAGATGTAATTTTCAAAAATACTTTTGAAAATCGAAAACCTTTTGCCTTTTTCTAGTGTACACTTTTAGAGTATTTTGTTGCTATCAACTTACAAATTAGTAAAGCTACTTACAGGGAAGCTGATCACTGTAAACTAATTTTTCTTCGAAAGAATAAATACATTTAAACATATGACCTGAAATTTGCAAGAAGACTTTGCAACATACCTGTCGCTGGAGTCGACCAGTTTTCTTCGCTGGTTTCTTCCACGTTGCTTTAAAATTTTCTTTCTTCTTGTTTCGATAATAATATAAAACACATTCAGAAACGTCCTGTAAAAAGATTAATGTGTCAAGCAGAGAATAAATGAAAATATTATGACACTGGCTAAAGTTAGAAGGAAAACTGAATAGTGAATTTATTAACGCAAGGTCGGGTCAAACACGCTTGAGCATAAGGGCGTGATGACTCTGGCCTTCTCTCAAAAAATTCTAAATCTAAGCTGATCACCCTGTAGCAATCTCCTGACTATTACGCTCTGTTAAAATCGACGACTGATCGACAATTTAAACCAGCCTGATACTTTGATCGAGACCGAGAGAAAAGAAGAATAGTAGTCTAATGAGAACACAGTCTGCTCTAAGAACTGTTTGAACTTATGAAGCAAACTATTTCTCTCGGTCGGATGTTGTCTAATGAGATAAATAAATCATTAATTTCGATTTTTAATACCACGCAAAATACTCTGTTATTTAAAGCCAGCTAAGTTTTGTGCAACACATCACCTTTGAACATACCTTTCGTTTTAAACCTTCGGCAATTCGCTCGAAGTCTTTAGGGAATTGTGTAAACCTGCAATGAATAATCAATTGATCAGTCAGGGCATGAAAAAAATATTGTCTTCCTTCGACCGGAAAAATATCTTGCATACATTTCCTGCAAGAACAGACACGTGTCCAACTTGCAAAAAGAGCTTAGATAACTATGATAACTATGCAATAACTAGTAAAAGTCATCAAGAAAAAAACTGTTATGCGGTTGGGAATGATAAAGCTGGGCAACTTATAANCTTTTGTGCAACACATCACCTTTGAACATACCTTTCGTTTTAAACCTTCGGCAATTCTCTCGAAGTCTTTAGGGAATTGTGTAAACCTGCAATGAATAATCAACTGATCAGTCAGGGCATGAAAAAAATATTGTCTTCCTTCGACCGGAAAAATATCTTGCATACATTTCCTGCAGGAACAGACAAGTGTCCAGCTTGCAAAAAGAGCTTAGGATCTGCCGATAGCTATGCAATAACATGTAACAGGCATCAAGAAAAAAACTGTTATGCGGTTGGGAATGATAAAGCTGGGCAACTTATAAAACAAACCATTATGATTCCTAAGAAGCACGAAGGGAATCTAGCATTTGCTGATATTGAAATTGTTGTATACTTGCATATCATGTTGTACTTGTATCAGCACGAGTATCTGTGAAATTATGCTTGCAACTGCGAAAGTTTAATCTTATGAGACCAACCCTCCCGAATTTATGTAAGATACGATAGGC
Organism: Aurelia aurita complex sp. Pacific; assembly: GCA_004194395.1. Lineage (NCBI taxonomy): Eukaryota > Metazoa > Cnidaria > Scyphozoa > Semaeostomeae > Ulmaridae > Aurelia > Aurelia aurita complex sp. Pacific. The sequence goes on from REGL01000144.1 coordinate 126,276, forward strand.
GTGGAAGAAAGACCTTCCTTTGCTGAGAAAAACCAAATTAATTCAAATGCAGCTCGAAGCACACAAAAATGAGGCACAAAAGAACAGCATTTTCTAATTTTAGACTCTCTTTTGCGCCATAATCTCTGAAAATGATGGTAAAGTAATCTTCCTCGCTTAACAGATGCTCTGAGCAGCTGGACGTTCGACAAAGTTCTGTCGCAATTAGAACTGTGAAACTATCATTTCAAATAATGAAAATTCTTGGAAACCTGCCCATAATTTGAATAAGATACACCTAATTATCTGGTGCATTGATTGCAAATTTTACCAGAAAGAAATCTATGTCAGGTGAATTTTCTTTGACTTTGTAAGTTACTTTTCCTTTTTAAAGAATGAGAAGCAGAGAGATCCATGACAAGGGGATATATGTTGGAAATTTCCTGCAGTTCAGTATGAATCAAAAATTTCCTGTGACCGCCCGGTTGCTTTTGGTCGGGTGGGTTTTCATGCCCTGCGATCAGTTATGGTTACTCAAGATGTCGAGCCAATCTCTAGGCGTAAAATGAGTAAGTCAAGCGAGTTAACGTCTATTGGTTCTTCGTACCATTGTTGAAGAATCGGAATGCTTAAAAGCAAAGACAGATATACGCAATTAATGAAGACAAATCAATTAAATTTGTGAGAATATTTTGGAAAAATTTATGGGGGAAAATTGCAAAATTCTCAAGCAAACTCTTCGTTTCACAAAGTCTACAATATGTATCATGTGGTCCGTCAAGGATCACGTTAATTCCGCGGGTCACGCAGCGTCTTTAGCGGATAAGGCAAACAACAGCTTTGATCTGTTGATTCACGAGCGCCTTCTTATCTTAAGGGATCAACCAGCACTAAATTTTCAAAACACTTCAATACCATTGCGTTTGTTTTGACTTTCTGATTTATTTCACCTTACCTTATTTAGTCAACATACGATTGCAACCTTAATTATGCGAAAGGATTTTGCTATAAATTCTCACACGTGTGTTTTAGTTCCTTAGCTGAGGATGGGACAAGCTCGCCTTGAAATATCCTATTACAATATGACTTAGTTACCTGAATTCGTAAATATTTGTTTTATTAGTTGCCAACTTTGTTCATCATTTAACTTGGCCTAGTCTCATTAACCAAATAGAGTTGTTAATCATATATATCTTCATCAACGAGAAATGGTCCATTTAATTTGTCATCTTTGTCAACATATCTGCTGGGCTGGTCCTAATCATGAGTCTACAATATGTTTTAAAAAAGTCTGAAGCCAGTTGATCTATAAAAAGGCGCTGTTATTCTGAAACTGATAATGGAATGGCATCAAAAACGCGCATTCTGGAATCAAGGTAACTTACATAAAGTTCCTTTCTATATGGCATGGCACTGTTTTAACCAATAAAGGCACATACTACTCTTTGTGACTTTTGTATAGTTCCTTTCTTTATATTTTTTATATATCAATATAAAACATTACAATAAATCTTATATTTTACGACAATAAGAACCTGAAAAATAGAAACCACTTTTTAAGAAACATCAGACTGATTTTGTTGAGAAATGGTACCCTCATATAAGCAACTTCTATAAGTTTTAATGGAAAACTGAACAGGCTGTTTTGAAAAAAGTGGTTTCTATTTTGCGGGTTCTTACTGTATACTTTTCTAATTACTTTACAACACTACAGGTACGATACCACGGGGAGCAAAAGGCAGTGAGAAACCAGTGTGTTAAAATACATACAACTACGCTACGAACAATTAAAAACTAATGGATACTGTACTACATTCTGTCTAACATTGAATGTCAGGTCAGGGTTGCGATGAATTAAATCATGTCTCGAGCGCAACTCC
>REGL01000144.1:129211-146586 GCA_004194395.1 Aurelia aurita complex sp. Pacific
GACTTTGAAACGGCTCAGTGTAGGCCCAGCTGCAGAAGAGGGGATTTCCTAGATTTCCTACTTGTTGCCAAGGCTGTCAGAATCGGCCGCGCTATCCTCAGTCCCTTTTCCAAATTGCGAAATGGTCTATTAGAGGAAGCTGTGATACCCTTTTACATCCATTTCTTCAAAGATTCGACGCTCGTGTTTCATTTCCTTTCAAAGTAAAGAGGAAAGCATCTGTTCATTTTGCTGAAAAAACATGAAACCCTACCTCTCCTTGAATATGATCTTTTCTTCCTCTGACCAAATATTTTTAAACTTTCTCTCTCTTTCAAATTGCTCTACATCTCGAATCAATCCTGCAAAAAATACGCATCGCATGTTTCAATTAAGTCTTCGTTAACGAAAACCTAGGGTCTACCTGTACCAACATCCTGGTCGAAGGTGTTCGTCCTGCAGGTGGTATGTTAGCCTAGTGGTTAGCACTCTCGCCTTCTGCGAAGAAGGTTGCGAGTTCTAGCCCTTGGCTGGCTGCCTGGGGTAATACCACCACTCATCGTAAACAACTCTGTATGCTTCTTTGCTCAGAGAAAAGCTTACGTCCTTGGGATGAGTTCCCTGCAAGGGCTGTCTCGTTGGCTTCGGTAAAGGATTCCCTGTGGGTCCTTCTATCTTTTTTTTTATATATATAATATATTCCAAATAAAATTTACAATACAGATTACTTACAAAATTACTCTACAATACTACTAGGACAATCAACCCCAGGGAGCAAAAGGCTGTGTCTACTCCGATACCATTAAATAAAGATAATAAAGGAAAAGAAACTACTTTAACTGAGCTACAAAATCGGGTGGCTTATGAAGGGATGGGTAAGTGGCTACAGAAATTCACTCGAATCGACCAGTTTCATGGATAAATGTGGCGTTAGCTCAAGAATATGTCTTTTTAGTGAAATGGAAAAATCTTTATTGCCATACAATAAAAGTTGTAGTAAAGCTTCATTTGCAAGATTTACATATCCAAGTGGTCGTATTAATGCATAGATTCCAGCCAGCGTCCTTTTATCTGACGATATACTAGAAGATATCCCATCAGGGTTTTACGTTATCTAATTCAGGCATTTGATGCCTCAATTGTATGAATATTGCCATATAAATTTATGATGCTATTTAAGCAGCGAAAGAAACAAGAGCAAATGAACACCTCATTTTCCATCACAAGATAACAAGGATTGAAGCACTATTCATATGCACTCTACATTTCGTTGGTTTTCCAGTATTTCGGAATGAGGACAACGTTGAATTTTGGCAATCAATATTAGGCAAAGTTTATCAAATTGTTGGCATAATACAAAATAAAAGCTTCTTCAAGTTTTTCTGATTTATCACTTGAATAAAACATACCATTTTTGTTCAGATACTGAACTCTTCTGTCGTATCTGTCAAGCAGTTTTGGTGGATCAACCGCCAGCTGGTGCATTTGTTTTTCAGTTGCCTGGGGAAACAGATTCATAAATAAGTAGACGAATTCCTGAACAAACATTGCAATCAACAACAAACAACGATGTTCAATTTGCGAGCTATTTCCATACCAAACAAAGCAAAACCATTCGATCGCAAATAATCAACATGCAGATGAATTCTAGTCGTCGCTTGTGTTGACCTATGATTGCTCAAGAGTGGAATCATGTTTGCTTTTCAAGGAATAACATGTACTTTATTTACCAAAACAAGTTACTGATAATCGCAGTTACTTGTAAGTTGGGGGGAGGGGGGTGCGGTGGTTGCCATAAGAATGCTACGGAGGAAAACAATGATATTTCTTTCAACCCACAGAAGTAAACAACGCATTTCAGCCGAAAAGAATAGCTTCTTTTTCCTCTTACTTTTCTATCTAGCATCCGAAGGTAGTTTGATGACGCTGAGAAGCTAAGCTTATCGAAGCAGCGTCNCGAAAAGTCTATTCGATTATATTTCTGTTCAAGTCACCAGCAAGGTCTTGATTACCATACAGTAAAAGCTGCGTTTGACCATCATTCGAAAGATTGATGTTTTGTACAAATGGTCAACATAGGGCTGAAATCTTTAAAAAGTTCCGTGTAAAATTCTATTACAGTTGTCTTTGAATTAAATGGCTTGGAAAGAAATTAGGGATTTTTGCTGTAAGTCTGCCGTGGAAATTCATCGATATCTTGATTAGTTTCAAAATGGCGGCATTTATTAAATTTGATACTATGACTTCATCAAATTTCTAAATCCTAAACGAGAAAAGCTACAGATGTCTGCTTGCCACAATATTGTAGACCTTCATAAACTATGATTTTCTTGAAGGTTATATCAGTTTTTCTCTATTGGTTTAGGATTTACGATGATTTCAATTTTTTCAAAATTTTCGATGAATTTTTCAAAAATAATTAAATTGCCAACATTTTGAAAAAAATCAAGACATAAAAAAATTTCCAGGGCAGATTTACAGCAAACTATTATAAGTTTCTTTCAAGCCATCCAATTCAATCCAAAATGCCAAAGAATTTTACACCCACCTTTTTAAAGATTTGAAAGATTTGAGCCCTATGCTCAAATGGTCGTAATAATTCAACAATTAGTTTCAAGCTATTCAATCAGAAAAAAGCTGTGATACCATTTTACATCCACCTTTTTAAAGATTCGACGCTCGTGTTTCAGTTTCTTTCAAAGTAAAGAGGAAGGTATCTGTTTATTTTGCTGAAAAAACATGAAATCTTACCTCTCCTTGAATATGATCTTTTCTTCCTCTGACCAAATATTTTTAAACTTTCTCTCTCTTTCAAATTGCTCTACATCTCGAATCAATCCTGCAAAAAATACGCATCGCATGTTTTAATAAAGTCTACGGTAACGAAAACATAGGATCTACACCTGTACCAACATCCTGGTCGGAGGTGTTCGTCCTGCAGGTGGTATGTTAGCCTTGTGGTTAGCACTCTCGCCTTCTGCTTCTACGAAGAAGGTTGCGAGTTCTAGCCCTTGGCTGGCCGCCTGGGGTAATACCACCGCTCATCGTAAAAAACTCTGTATGCTTCTTTGCTCAGAGAAAAGCTTACGTCCTTGGGATGCGTTGCCTGCAAGGGCTGTCTGGTTGGCTTCGGTAAAGGATTCCTTGTGGGTCCTTCTATCTGACGATATACTAGAAGATATCCCATCAGGGTTTTAAATTTTTGATTACGTTATCTAATTCAGGCACTTGATGCCTCAATTGTATGAACATTGCCATAAATTTATAATTCTATTTAAGCAACGAAAGAAACAAGAGCAAATGAACACCTCACTTTCCATCACAAGATAACAAGGATTGAAGCACTATTCATATGCACTCTACATTTCGTTGGTTTTCCAGTATTTCGGAATGAGGGCAATGTCGAATTTGGCAATCAATATTAGGCAAAGTTTATCAAATTGTTAGAATAATACAAAATAAAAGCTTCTTCAAGTTTTTTTGATTTATCACTTGAATAAAACCTACCATTTTTGTTCAGATACTGAACTCTTCTGTCGTATCTGTCAAGCAGTTTTGGTGGATCAACCGCCAGCTGGTGCATTTGTTTTTCAGTTGCCTGGGGAAACAGATTCATAAATAAGTAGACGAACTCCTGAACAAACATTGCAATCAACAACAAACAACGATGTTCAATTTGCGAGCTATTTCCATACCAAACAAAACACAATCATTTGATCGCAACTAATCAACATCCAGATGAATTGTAGTCGTCGCTTGTGTTGACCTACGATTACTCAAGAGTGGAATCCTGTTTGCTTTTCAAGGAATAACATGTACTTTATTTACCAAAACAAGTTACCGATTATGGCAGTTACTAGTAAGTTGGGGGGAGGGGGGGGGGTGCGGTGGTTAACGTAAGAATGCTACGGAGGAAAACAATGATATCTTTCTTCAACACACATAAGTAAACAACGCATTTCAGCCGAAAAGAATAGCTTCTTTTTCCATTTACTTCTCTACCTAGCATCCGAAGGTAGTTTGATGACAATAAGAAGCTAAGCTTATCGAAGCAGCGTCCTGGTCCTTCCTCTCGATGTGACCACACCTCGTGATTCCCGTAGCCTGGAATTACAGAGAGTTGGCAACTCTCCTCACTCTACGTAGAAGGTCCAGCAGGGCGAGGGCCCGAACCACCAATCTTCAGATTGTTAGTCAAGCATGCTACCACTAAGCCATCCCCACTGTTATATAGCTTCTAATATAATGGCTTCTCCCCCTTCTACTATCCTCAAAGTGTCTACCATGAGCTCTCTTGGACGCTCATTTACTAGATACGACTAGAAACGACCATGTAGCTATGATGATAACGTTTTGCATATGTTCAGCGAGAAGGACCATCCCACCCTTCAGATTTCTTGCCTTCTGTATTAGAAAATATCGAGTGGCTTTTTGCCTTTGGATAATAAAGATGCAACTTTTATCAGTCTAATGATAAAACCTGAACCAACTGTGATAGCTGTTCCTCATTTATAAAGTCTTTCAACATTACCCGAGTTAGAGTATTCTCTTAAAAAGTAAATAAAGAGACTGCGTTCCTGGAGAGCATAAACCGCGAGAAAGAACGAAAACTTCTCATCTCATTTCCTTTCCTTTCCAACTGTCCTTCGTTTTCGTTTGAAAAGAACACCCGGGCCAAAACTGCTCCGAAATAAAATTGCTCAAGAGTCTACAACACTATGAAATGAATGATTGTCTGAAATCACTTTTCGCATTCAATTTAGGTTTTCTAACATTAGAAAATCTATAATTCATAGAAGTTAATGCATTGGTCACATGATCGCACTGTTTGGCAAACGGCAATATCGTAAGTCCTCAAAATAAGCCCCCATCTTAAACAAAGCCAGAAGGGCAGTTTGTAATAGCTCACATACCGAGCAGTTTACTAAGCCCCCTTCATAGAATTAGCCCCAAACCGAAAATTAACTTGTGCAAATAAGTTCTCGGGGGCATATTTGAGGATTTACTGTCGTGTCTTGGATCATCCTGTAAATAGCAAACTAAAAAACGCCTAACCTCTAGCTCATTGAGATTATCAACAATTTCTTCAAATTCAGCTTCGCTCCTTGCAAAAGCTCCCCATGTACTCCGAGAACCAAGCCTAAATGAGATTAAATTACAGCATTACAACATGCAGCTATGAAGAGATGACACTGAAAGAAATCCACACCTTCTCCCAAACAAAAGTCGTTATCATTCTACGAAATTAGCATAAAATACATCTGTGTCTTGCTAAATGCGGCTTTCTACCAGGTGAGTAAGAGCAGCCTTAGGTGTTTCAGATTCTTATTGCTGCAATATTCATTGCATAAACAAGGGCAGATTTTGTAATACAGTAGCAACAGTTGCGTTTGATTGACACCTCAATTCAAAGCGATTAGCGACTGCAGACAAAGGAAATTCTCTCAACCAGTAATTCAAAACAAACAAAGCCGCAAAATTTTCTCCGAAGCCAGTAGGGCAGATGCTCGCCTTGTGCACGCGAAAGGTGATTTTTAAGAGAAGTTATGTGCTAAAAATGAAAGAAGAAGGGTAAATCTGGGGAAATATAAACGAGCAGAAGCCGAGCAGAAGGCATTGTAATTCTCGCGTATTTAGGGCCCAAATGAAACGATTACGAAGCAGCTCCTCTATCAAATAAACAAAATCCGCCAGACAGATCTTTAGATTTACCTTTCTTCTTTCGTTACAAGCACATAACTTCTCTTAAAAGCCACCATTCACGCGCACAAGGCGAGAGTTTGCCCTGCTGGTTTCAGGGCAACGTTTGCGGCTTTTTTTGTTTTGAATTACTGGTTGAGAGAATTTCCTTTGTCTTCAGTCGTTAATCTCATTGAATTGATGTGTCAATCAAAAGCAACTGATGCTATTGTATTACAAAATCTGCCTTTTACCTATGATCATTAATTTGGTCGAAATCGGTAGTTCCGTTCCTTAATTACGAGCGATTTGAGTAAATTCGTGTTTTTGCAAGATTCGCTAAGCCTTCGATTAGAACCATATTCATGCTAGAGTGAACTTCAACACCATGACAAACATAAACATACTATATCTCTATTGAAAAATTGACAAAATGCATCCCTTGGGGAATATTCACTTAATTGTCATTGTTAAGAAGCAGAAAATTCTTACAAAATAATACATTCTCACCAAAATAGCTGTGTCATAAAACCGCAAATAAATATGGAAAGAGATGACTGATTTTAACAAATTGCATTCTACATTCGATATTCGGTAGCAAACCACATTCCTCTATCTTACTTTCTCATGGCAGAAGCGTCATGCATATGCATCTCTTGAGTTAGCTATGTATCTCCGTCAACTTACTTCAAAGGAGCTGGGTCACGTAAAGTAAACAAACCTCTTTTGAAACGACGATTTTGCAGTTTTTTCGAAAGGCCATATCACAAAGATATTTCACTATTTGTCTCAAAATGAAAGTGTTAATTTGAAGATGGACTCTTGAATTTCGTCGAGGAACAAACGAAACGCTCATATGTTGTACGATTGCAGAAATATTGGTGGATTTTTAGTAGTAACTTTATATTGGATCCACCCCATCCACCAAAATTTGTGCAGAACACAATGGCCACGTGTGGGCAACAATATAGATTATAGAGATTACTAGTTTGTTTATGGTTGCGTGACCCAGCCCCTTTAAGGAAGCAAAAAGCTATTTTCATAATCACCTTGTCATTCGTTCTTGCTGCTCTCTTTGTCTTTTAATTTCAGGGAATTCCCTTTCATAAAATGCTCTCACTTTTGATAACTTGGCTCTGCAATCAAAATAACATGTATCAAAGTGAACTGGCAATAAAACGGTTTAAATTTCGCCAAGTTTACGTTTCTATTATACGGATCAAATCTTTAAAAAGGCAGCATAGGTTCCAAATCTTTAAAAAGGCCGGTGTAAAATTGAGTAACCTATTTCTTTGAACTGAATGACTTCAAAGAAACTTTAGCTATTCCTCTATAATTCTACCGTTGGACTTTTCTGAAATCTTTAATAGTTTCAGAATTAGAGTGTTTCTCTTCCTTTTCAAGAATTCAAGAAAAATTTTCAAGAAAACTGAAAACCATCGTAATTTCTAAACCGTTTGACGCAACATGAAGTAATTTCGAAGAGAACTATAGTTTATGGATGCCTACAATATGGTATCAAGCAAAAGTCTGTCACTCATCTGGTTTATGATTTAGAAATTTGATGACGTCATATCCTAAAATGAGCTGAAATGTAAAATACGCTATAATTTTAAAAAAATATTTAAAATTTCTGGAAAGTCCAACGGTAGAATTATAGATAAGTATCTAAAGTTTCTTTCAAGCCGTTCAATCAGAAGAAAAAGATCATTTAATTTTACACCCACCTCTTTACGCTGAGTTAAAGATTTGGAACCTATGCTTAAAAAGGCGTTGTAAAAATATCTGTTGTCTCTTTCTTGAATTGCATGGCTTGAAACGAACTTAAAATAACTTGAAGTAATTAATTCCCAGTAATTTTAATATTTTGATTATTATCAAAATGGCGGCATCTACTATACAGTAAATCCCCGCATATAAGAACCTAATTTTTTGAGAGCCAGGCTGAATTAGGTTCTTATGTCAAAGGTACTTAGATTTATATCAGGGTTCTTAATGGTTCTTATTTAAAGCCTCATTTTTGTAAATTCTTATCAAAAGATCATCAAAGGATTCATCACCAAGAGAATTCAAAACATTTTATTTGCTTTGGCAATGTTATTATCAACGTTATATCTACTCTTATGCTTACAAATAGCAAGGGATGAGGTCCAAATTTTAACAGCAAATCAACAATTAACTTTATTTCCTTTGTGATAAGAACATATTGGTTTATCAAACTGAAACAGGTTCTTGATTAGAAGGTGCATAATTCAGTAAATATAGCCTGCAGGTTCTTATTTTTGTAGGTTCTTATATGCGGGGATTTACTGTAATAGACCTTTTAGCTATTCTGAAAAGAATCAGAATCGAACAACATTTTGCAACACTTTTTGTAGGATTTTCAAATGCGCACAATAGTAATAGGAGCTGTAACGCCATTCGATCGAACGTCACGTATACAAATGTATAAAAATAACGCTCCATCTATGCTCTTTTGTAGAATAGGTAAAAGGTCTATTGCGGCAGTGACGTCACTAAATTTCTAAGTTGTAAACCAGGGTAGCGACAGATTTCTGCTTGCCACCATATTTTAGATCTTCAAAAACCATGGTTTTTTGAAGATTGTACAGTAAATCCTCGCATATAAGAACCTACAAAAATAAGAACCTGCAGGCTGTATTTNTGGAAAGTCCAACGGTAGAATTATAGATAAGTATCTAAAGTTTCTTTCAAGCCGTTCAATCAGAAGAAAAAGATCATTTAATTTTACACCCACCTCTTTACGCTGAGTTAAAGATTTGGAACCTATGCTTAAAAAGGCGTTGTAAAAATATCTGTTGTCTCTTTCTTGAATTGCATGGCTTGAAACGAACTTAAAATAACTTGAAGTAATTAATTCCCAGTAATTTTAATATTTTGATTATTATCAAAATGGCGGCATCTACTATACAGTAAATCCCCGCATATAAGAACCTAATTTTTTGAGAGCCAGGCTGAATTAGGTTCTTATGTCAAAGGTACTTAGATTTATATCAGGGTTCTTAATGGTTCTTATTTAAAGCCTCATTTTTGTAAATTCTTATCAAAAGATCATCAAAGGATTCATCACCAAGAGAATTCAAAACATTTTATTTGCTTTGGCAATGTTATTATCAACGTTATATCTACTCTTATGCTTACAAATAGCAAGGGATGAGGTCCAAATTTTAACAGCAAATCAAAAATTAACTTTATTTCCTTTGTGATAAGAACATATTGGTTTATCAAACTGAAACAGGTTCTTGATTAGAAGGTGCATAATTCAGTAAATACAGCCTGCAGGTTCTTATTTTTGTAGGTTCTTATATGCGGGGATTTACTGTAATAGACCTTTTAGCTATTCTGAAAAGAATCAGAATCGAACAACATTTTGCAACACTTTTTGTAGGATTTTCAAATGCGCACAATAGTAATAGGAGCTGTAACGCCATTCGATCGAACGTCACGTATACAAATGTATAAAAATAACGCTCCATCTATGCTCTTTTGTAGAATAGGTAAAAGGTCTATTGCGGCAGTGACGTCACTAAATTTCTAAGTTGTAAACCAGGGTAGCGACAGATTTCTGCTTGCCACCATATTTTAGATCTTCAAAAACCATGGTTTTTTGAAGATTGTACAGTAAATCCTCGCATATAAGAACCTACAAAAATAAGAACCTGCAGGCTGTATTTACTGAATTGTGCACCTTCTTATTAAGAACCTGTTTCAATTTGATAAACCAATATGTTCTTATCATAACGGTAATAAAGTTAATTTTTGATTGGCTGTTAAAATTTGGACATCATCATTTGCTATTTGTAACCTTCAGAGTAGATATGTATAAGTTTGATAATAATAATATTGGCAACAGAAATGAAATGCTTTAAAATCTCTTGGTGATGACTCATTTGATGATCCTTTGATAAAAATTTACAAAATGAGGCTTTAAATAAGAACCATTAAGAACCTTTATACCCTGAAATAAATCTAAGAACCTTTGAAATAAGAACCTAATTCAGCCTGGCTATTAAAAAAGTAGGTTCTTATATGCGGGTACTCAATGAGTTAGTAGTTTCCTTGAAGATTGTATCATTTCTTCAATTAGTTTGGGATTTATAATGACTTTATACCTTTCAATAAAAAGAAAAGTATTGCAATTTTGAAAATAATCAAGATTTCAAAAATTTCCAAGATAGAATCACAGCAAAGTATGCAAAACTTCCTTTAAGCCATTCGATTAAAAGAAAAAGATATTCGAAATTCGACATTCGATTGAGAGAAAACGATATTCGAATTTTACACCACTTTTGTAAAGAATTGAAATCGTTACTCTGCCCTTTAGCAAAACGTTCTAAAAAATTTACAAACTGATCAGAAAGATGTCAGACTTTCATGAAAAGAAAACCAAACGAATGGAATTCGAATCGAAATGTTGTTGGATTTGCCCATGCCGTCTTGGAAAAGAGACAGAACGACTTGTTAGGAAAAGCTAAAAGCTGAATAGCAGGATCATTTATGGTGTGACAGGTGGGATTTCTGATCTTTGAAGGGTTAAGCGTACCTAAAATCACAACAAATCTTCCCAATGTTTCTGCCTCGTAGCAATGACTTTCACAAGTTTCAGCGCGTGTCATCTTCTTAAGAGAATGAAATCGTCCGGAATGACACTACTATGCTCCCAGAGGGATGACACGTTCATCTTCCCAATGGGATAACACATACTAAAGCATGTAAAAGTCATTGCTGTAAGACAGAAAGTTTGGTCGTGATTTTAAGCCTGTTTTGGATATCTCTTGAAGGGGCTTTCTTTGGAAAATCCCTTATAATCTAAGGACGGAGTAGCCGATTTCAGTCAGGTATATTTAAAAATGCATTTCAACATGTCCGCCATTGAATAATATACTACCTAATAATATTGCCTTGATATCCAGGAGGCAGTGGCCTTTCTTACATGAACTCTTTTATCTTTGCTCACCCGGTAAGGAAACAATTAGGTCCTATACATGTAGCAGCTGGCAAAGATACAGAACCTGGCATGTTGCGAAACAACTGGCCAACAAAATTTAATAAATAATTAATGTCTTGGCCTTAATTGAGAAAAAAATTCCGTGTCATCAGATGGATAACAGATAAAAAAGATTTAAAAATTTGGTGTTGAGGACACGGAATATCATTTGCTGTTGTGTCTATCTTATGAGGAACCAAGACGCCTGCAAAAATGAAGGAAAACGACAAACAAAATTTCCCTTTGTTTTCCTTCCTAGCAATAATGACACTCACATGTATTCTTGCATTTTGTCCTCTTGGGAGAATGGAATCCCCCTGATTAAGTTGTTCATACCAGGGGGCAGACTTTTTCATCCCCCCAAGAGGATAGAACGTGCTAAAGCATTTTCAAGGCAATGCTGTAAGGCAAACACAATAGGGAAACTCGTTCATGATTTTAGTACGTTTTTCAAGGTTTCTCGAAGGGACACTTTTTATACAATCCCTTGAAAAATCCTAACAGAGCGACCGAATTCAGCCAGGAAAAATTCTGAAAGTTATTGAACATGTTTAGCATTTAACTAGATATTGCAAAGTATCATTGCTTATATATTCAGGGAGCAGAAGCCTTTCAAATGCCGGAACTTTTTTTACTCATCCGGTATAAAAATATTTGTAATCAGGCTCAACATTAGAAATGGCATTTCCAAGTTGTGCAGCTTAAAAAGATAACTTCATAGTCTCTCAAGGGAAGAAAATTCGCACGAATAACAAGAAGTCTATTGAAGCTGACGTTCTAAACAAAAGCAACATTGCGCTACAGTTGCCGTCGTGATTCGTAAATAGAGACCTGAAGCAACCAGCAACGACAGCAATATTTCATCATGTATGATACAAACAAAGTGTAATTTCCTACTTGTTACCTTTACATGTTCTTAAAAAGGCCAAACATAATCTTCTCCTTCAGTTAAGTGCCTCAGAACCATTCTTCTTTCATGAATCTTAACATTTTAAATGAATGAGTTTTACTTCGGAGGCAAAGATCTGAAGAGCAGTACGTCAGAAATGAGATGTCAAAGTTGTGCAACTGAAAAGGACAGCTTCATAAGGGAAGCAAACTCACACACAAAAAACGCGGCATCTATTGGAGCTGAAGTTCGCAAACAAAGGCAACATCAAGTTGTAATTGTAGTGGCCGTCCTGGTTGCTTGAGGTCCCTAATGTGGTTTCATAGCTAAGCTTAACAATAACAATGTCCTACCTTCGCTTGATATTACTTTCAATCCGCTCTAGCTTCCTTAGCCAGATTTCTTTCTGTCGCTCGTATTGCTGCTTGATAGCATCGTCCTAACAACGAAAAGATACTGTTTACATCGGAATGAGCAATGGCTTGCAAACACCTGCATCATTAGTTTGATAACGTGGGCAGAAGCAATGTTGTGCAAGAACATGGCAAAGTGGGCACAAATTCTCAAATGAGGGATCCGTATAGCCTTCTTTTTGAGCCTTAATAATTCATTAGGTAGAAAAAAATTTCTTCTCTACTGAATTTACTCGCAAGGACTTAGCCTTATTATAGTTGCTGTTTTAAGAACCGACAACGATAGAGGATCTTAAAACATGCCTCTAGTCGGTGTTGCACGTGACTCTATCGTGTGTTGACGAATGATAAAGCCTGGCTTGCATTTACACTAAAACTACCTCAGTCCCAGTTTCCACTTCGTTTACTGCATTGGATGACAGCACTCCGCTTCAACCGGGAATGATAATCAAGCAATTTGAAAATCCGGCCAAAAGTACCGCGAATAGGCGCAACCGATGAGATGGCCGTCTTTCCAGCCACAGTTGGCTATGTTTGAATTGACCAATGCAATAGGATATCAACATTTCAACCTCACTCCTAGAATTAGCCACCCTTTAGCGCACCATTTTTAATCTTTAAAGAAAATTGGATCATGGGCATAAAATATCACCCGACCATGCGACCGGGCGGTCACCGAAAGGAATATTACCAACCTGTTTATTTTGTGCAATCTTTTTCATCTGTAGAAACTTGATCAAATTCACCCTGAATCGCTTGTGTCTGTTGAAGAAAAATTGTCATGAGCGTTTCAAGCAAAGGAGAATCGATGAAATGAAACCGGGTATGAAATCATTCTTTAAAGGGGCTCAGTCACATACATAAGCGCAAAACAAACCAGTAATCTCTGTAATCAATTTGTTTCAGGCACATGTCCGTTGTTTTCTGCACAAATTTTGGTGGATGAGGTGAATCCAGAATAAAGGTACTCTTGAAAATCCACTTTTTTATCCGTAATATTACAACATATTAATGTTTTGTTCGTTTCTCTTTGAAATTCAAGAAAAAATAGCGGAAGATCTGTGTGACATGGACGACCAAACGACTGCCAAATCACCGTTTCGAGAGAGGTTTGTGTTAAATTACATGACCCAATCCCTTTAATTTAAGGCTGCTTCACCCACTGCCACTGCACAATTTGTGCCAACGGAATTTGAAACGGAGCTCTGTCCAAACGGCGTCATGTGAACAATTGAAAATGATGCAAACCGGAAATTTCTCGACGCTCTGGCAACGAGGCTGAATGATTCTTTAGGCCTTGATAAATTTCTTTGTCGTCAAAAGCAAGCCTCCTCGTTGCGGAGATTATAAAGAGTTTGAAACCGCCAATTATTCTGCTGTGTTCAAATTGTGCCGTTATCAGTACTGGGAAATTACAATGCACGCTCTCCTTAGTACTCCTCAAGCTTAAAATGATTTCGCGAGTCACGACACAAAAAGGACAAAGAGAACACAAGAAAAACATCAGCTGCAACAATAAGACGAGTGTAAGCTTCATCACATTTGATAACTGCTGCAACGTTTGAGATAAATGACATATGCTGGATGCCTACCTTAAAATTTTCTGGAGAATGGAGAGTAGGGATCATCTTTGATTTATTTTTCAATAATTTCCTATGGCAATTGCCGCCACTCCATATCCTTTGTGAAGGATGCTTGCCGAAAAATACTGATATCCACGCAAACAAGAATCCTTAGAGCAGGTCCTTGCTTGATAGCAGCATATCCATTTTGCTAAAAAATCCCCAACTACTTTCGGAAATAGAGTGGCTTTCCTCATTTTGAGAATCAAATAAAATATTTGAAAAAAATTAAAATCATCGTAATTTCTAAATTTTGTTGAGGATCAACAGAATAATTTCAAGAAAGACTTATTTCATATTATAGTATCACCGAATGTCTTTCACTCTTCTGGTTTACGATAGACCTTTTAGCAATTATGAAAAGAATCAGAATCGAACGATATTATGCTATATTTTGCAGAGAATTTTCGAATGTACACAACAGCGATAGGAGCTCTAACGCCACTCCATCGAACCTCGCGTATAAAAATGTACCAAAATAAAGCTCCATCCAGGCTCTTTTGTAGAATAGCTAAAATGTCTATTCAGAAATTTGATGACGCCATATCCTCAAAAGAATTGAAATATAAAATGTGATGTAACTTCGAAAGATATTCAAGAATTCAGAACAGTCCAACGGTAGAACCATAGCAAAGTAGCTGAAGTTTCCTTCAAGCAATTCAATTAAACGAAATAGGCCATAGAACTTTACACCCATCCTTTCACATAAATTTAAATAGTTGGAACCAATGCTCAACCAGTGAGCGAAGGAAAATTGAATCCATCTGGCATAATTTCCTCGCAGAATGATCAAAAATGGGTTTGAACGCAAATATGTCACTGCTGAATACTCTAATTCTTTAAAGCCCTGGTTTAAACATCGTATTTTTGCCGTGTCGAATCGAAACTAAAATGGTTAAAATGGCAATTTTTTCTAAAAGCGCAAGCGGAGTGGCTGACTACACATAGCAACTGGCGATCATGGCCTAGAATGGATTAATTAAACGCGGCAGAAATACGATGTTTAAATCAAGTCGCGTTTCTGCCGTTTAACGCGACAGACCTGGTAAACTCTTGCTGTTTTAACAATGAGCTGGTGAATAGTTGCTGATTTAAATATTGTTTTCATGTTGAATTTAACTAACACTTGGAAATTTTTAGCAGCGTCTATCAAATTCGACACGGCAAGCGTACGATGATTAAACTAGGCCTAAGAAATTGAGAAAGGAACCCGAGACAGATCAAGACAGATACAGGAAAATCTGATGGTCTGGATCGGTCCTATTCTACAGGGTGTTCCAAAAAAATTGTGCCCCATTTGTCTGAAGATTGCGACAAAACGGCAAAAGATTCTTGCCAGACTTTTGAATGGTGGTGCTATGCTTGAAATATCGAAAGTTGCGAGCACCTTGCTTTTGTTTGCGTCACGGGGCATTTTAGTAAGAAAGTCGATATCGTCTCTAACATAACTATCAACCCGTTTTAATAATGGTCGCAGTATTTTGTCAATGAAGTCACTTAGTCTGCTCGTCACACATTTTGGACCAGNTGTTTACTTTTGAAGAAAAACGCTGACGCCCGCACTTTCCATTGTTATTTCTAGCGATCTGATTGGCCAAGGAGGATCATAACAAATTCACTGATTGGATAAAAACAAAATTCTCCTATCCTCCCCCCACCGCGTATCTACTATAACTAAGCGTTGAGACGGTCACATCAAAGGATCCATATGCGTTTTTGTGACAGTGAGATCTCCCCTTTCCGGCCTTCTGGCCCTTGCATTTAGGTTTTACCCCTTTGAATTGAATTGTTATTTAAGGTTAAGGTTATAGCCATTCCTGAATTGGTATTGCGGGGGTATCGTTGGGGAATTGAGAGAAGACAAAGACTCATGTAATAACTCCAGCCTTTGCCTTTCAAACTAAATTAAGTCAAGTAACATCAATACTTTGGTCACAGAAAGTGATAAAGAGAAAATAACGCCAAAGGCAACACATTCTTTCCTAAGCAATCACTCGGTACGACGGCGGGCCAGCTCGGCGCCGCATGCGACGAGCGGCAAGTCTAGTTAATTCTATAAAAATTGAAATAGTGAAATAATAGTGAAATAGTGAAATAATGATAGTGAACATAATTTTTGGATAAACATAAAAAAGATACGTGTTTAACCAAGAAAACGACTATTATCAATGTTTCCAACATCCTCTCGAATTGTTGCAGCCCCCCGATTACTATTATGTCGAACCATTTCCAATTTTGATTATTATCAAATCGAACCAAGAAATTCATGGACAATTTTGAAAACATTTAAATCAAGGTCTACAATATGGTGGCAAGCAGAAATCTGTAGCTTTTCTGGTTTAGGATTTACAAATCTGATGACGTCATAGCCTCAAATTTAATGAATACCGCCGCCATCTTGAAACTAATCAAGATATCAATAAATTTCCACGGCAGATTTACAGCAAAACACCCCCAAGTTCCTTCCAAGCCATTTGCTGCAAAGAAATCTGTAATAGAATTTTACACCGACATTTTCAAATATTCAAGCCCTATGTTTACTTGTATTTGAAGTAGGTTAAAAATATTTCCCAGGCAAGATAGCCCGTAATTCTAGAATGGTATGACCGATTTTAGTGAACAAAATCTTTGCATCTAAGTTAGGCTTTATGCTACAAAATGAGTGATTTTTCATTCAAATCGGTGCGTATTTCATGATAGTACATTTTGGCAAACAAGGATACATCTTATGGTGGATCTACTTACCTCCTGATATTTTCAAAGTAGAACGGCAGGTCAGACGGTTGGTTATACAGCGGCTGTAAAAAATAAACAGTTTCAGACCAGCTAACATTAGGACAAAGCAGTGCTCGAAGGGGTACAAATGACATAATATGCGTGTAAAAAGTGTGTCAAAAATGTATGTAAAAAATTTGTGTCCAAAATGTGTGGGAAAATCTTTCACTTTCAGGGACTGAACGGCTGTAACGGCATATACGAGCTTTTCCATTGTCAGTCTTGAGCTGCTCTTATGTTATCGTTAGCCCTTATCTTTCCTTCATGGAATCTGTCATTCTTGTTTTAGAAGCCCTATGCGTGAGAAGTGCCATGAAACTCATGCCGGCACGAGAGGTGCTGTTCTGATGTGTTTACATGATGTCGAGGCGACATATGAAACTCATGCCAGCATGAAAATCTCATGTCGCTTTTACATGCCAGCATGAAAAGTCATGCCTGCATGAAAATCTCACATCAACCAATTTGTCCTCAAATCAGGACAAGCTGAAAACAGAATCACCTTTTTTTCTTTCTCAAAAGCCTACGTCAAGTCACGTGAAATTGTTTTCACAAATTTTTATGCCGGGTCTCATGTAAAGGACCTCTTATTGTCTTCCAAGAGATCTTTACCATAAAACAAATCCAGTAAATCTATCATTCTCTATTCCTTTGCGTCAAGACATGGGCCATGGCATATTTTTCTTATGAGGGACAAAAGATGAGCTGGATGATTCACAAAAAAGTAAAATTCCCGGAAGGCAGGACATCTTTCATTTCAAAATCCTTGATAAGGACAGGGACAATAAGATTCAGATAGAATCCTGGAACATTAATCTCACCTTGGAAAGCGGAGCTGAATTGTAGTTAAACGTCCAAAGCTTCGCGTGAGACACTTTGGCTTTTATCTGAAATCGAGGTAAATAAGAATGAAAATGAAGTCATCTCATTTCTGCACATCTGTGAATTTAAACCCTGCTTCATCACATACTCGAACAAATCTAGGCGTGTTATCTACATTTTTAGGTAGG
>REGL01000144.1:148934-181261 GCA_004194395.1 Aurelia aurita complex sp. Pacific
AATTTGGAGAAAGAGACTGAGGAGAGCGCGGCCCATTCTGACAGCCTTGGCAACAGGGAAATCTAGGGAATCCTCTCTTCTGC
This sequence comes from Aurelia aurita complex sp. Pacific, assembly GCA_004194395.1. Taxonomy (NCBI): domain Eukaryota; kingdom Metazoa; phylum Cnidaria; class Scyphozoa; order Semaeostomeae; family Ulmaridae; genus Aurelia; species Aurelia aurita complex sp. Pacific. The sequence goes on from REGL01000144.1 coordinate 149,018, forward strand.
AGTGTAAAGTGTACGGTTGGCGGCTCGCTCGCATCTCTCTCCAAACTCGAGTTATTTACGATTTATTTGCAACTTCCAAGAGTTATGTGATGCTGGTTTAGTATGGTAAGTGTTGTCTTTGGATTATGTAGCCGTTTTGCAATCTTTTCGCTCATTTGTGAATGTATTTTGAGCCGTTTTATTTCAGTTGTTTCCCTCGACTTTGAAACGGCTCAGTTTAGGCCCAGCTGCAGAAGAGGGGATTTCCTAGATTTCCTACTTGTTGCTAAGGCTGTCAGAATCGGCCGCGCTATCCTCAGTCCCTTTTCCAAATTGCGAAATGGTCTATAGACGTAATTTAGCTATTAAGAAAAGAATCGTCATCGAATGATATTTTGCTACATTTTGTAGAATTTTCGAATTTGCACAGTAGTGATAGAAGCACTAACGCCACTTGATCGGACCTCGCGTATAAAAATGTTTAAAAATAACGATTGATCAAGCCTCTTTTGTAGAATAGCTAAAAGGTCTATTGTTTATTCTCTTTTTGTTCTGTTCTATCGATTTGCTTTGACCAGTGTCGGAAGAAAATGTTAAAGGACAATCCCAGAGTTGATGATCAAATGAGAGATTATACTGTTACAAATGGTAAATCGCACTTTTCCAACTTTTCTTTCTTTTCTTTGCCAAATTACGTATTACAATCTTCAAAATCAGCGTAGTGACATCATCAAGCCTAATGTCAGCGCCATGGTCTGAGCATTTTGACGTCACGTTGAATACGAACGAGGCTGCATGTACTCTTGCAACATAGCGACGAGATTTGGCCTACCTTATGAAAAACATTCAAAAAATTTACAGCTACTACGGATGTCAAAAATGTGGAAACATGGTACGATTGTTCCTCAGCAGTTGGTAAGGCTGTTTTCGGAAATTAATTTCATAAAACCCGGAATTAACATTCAAGCAAATACAGTAAATCCCCGCACAGAGGTGGAAAAAGTGCGTGAAGCCGCGAAGCAGCTTCGCAGGAAGCTGGTTTATCTGGAAGGAAGAAAAGGGAAGGAGAGAGAGAGAAAACAGAATAGAAGGAAGGAAAAGAAAGGAAACGATGAAGGGAGGATTGAAGAAATGAAAGGAGAGGTTGTAAATAGGATGGAAAGAAAAAAGATGGAGAGAAAAAGGAGACAAGGAAGAAAGAAGGATGGAAGGAAGATAGGATGACAGAGAAAGCAAAAATTGAAAACATAAAGAGACAGGAAGGACTAAAGAAAGGCAAGAACAGAAGAAAATTAATGTTTGGATTCATTAACAGTTTTGTGATCCAAGAAGCTTTAACAGTACTTTTAGTTCCTAGTGGATTATCGACTACACTGAAATCTGTGACTACAGAAAATTGATAAAACAATGGAAGGAAGAATTCTGGTTTGACGTTCCTTCGCAGGAAGGCAAATATTTTTTCCACCTCTGGCCCCGCATGTAAGAACCTACAAAAATAAGAACCTAGAGGCTGTTTTTCCTAACTTATGCACCTTGTATTTAAGAGTCTGTTTCAGTTTGGTGAAAATATGTTCTTATTGCAGGGGTAGCAAAGTTGATTTTGGATAGTCGTTATGAAGTTGATTTTCATCCCAGTTGGTTGTTAAAGTTTGAATCTCTTCCCTTGCTGTTTGCAAGCTTAGAATTGGGTGTTGGGTACAGAATTAGTTTATCAAAACAAATAACAGGGATGGACATCTTTGCTGAATATTCTAAAACGGCCTAAGCAAGGCACTCTTCAAATAAGAAGTTTTATTATATGGCGTTCGAAAATACGGCTCCTCGGACCTGCAACGCAGCAATTCGATTGGTTCTTAATCGGTCCGTAAAAGCCGTATTTTTCGTTCGAAGCCGTATTGGACCGGACGTTGCCTTAAAAATCAACAACAAGGGAGGAGCTTCTTGTGTAGGCTTAGGCCGCAAGAAGTGTCAGCCAAAGTTTAGCTTATTCATCGAAGATTTCTTTTCTGTAAACTTTGAAGACGAACTTGCTATTATACATGAAGAAAATGCCAATGTGGTTAACGTCGGGACGAGCAACTACAGTGAATTACAGGATCGAAGACACAATAGAAAACTATAAACAACATTCTCAAAAGGTTCTGTCATATAATAAAGCCTTTATTAAACGATTACTCGATCCATGCTGGAAAATATTTGGACCTTAGTTCATTATAGGGACCTCACTGCGTTCGGTCCGTACGTCAAACTGCGATCCAAATATTTTCCAGCATGGACCTCGTAATCGTTTAATAACCGCATATTATACTTTGAAATTGGTCTTGGAAGCTTTGAAATAAGAACCTATTTCAGCCTGGCTCTCAAAAAGTAGGTTCTTGTATGCGGGGATTTACTGTAAATCAAAGCTATACGAATTTATAATGTTACCTGATTGTCTTTGTAGATTTTAGCAACAAGGTCAAAATTTTTTGGTCTGAATTTATCGATGAAGTAATCCATGAGCTCGTCTTTAGCGTCCTGGACTTGAATTTCACCATTGACCATCTGCTCTCCGTTTTGTTTGTTGTCACTCTCGAGGGCAGTCTTCAGGGAATCTAGCTCGTCTTCAAGTTGGGACTAGGAAAGGAAGCACATGTGCTTTTAAATGGCTAAACAAAAGCTTCTTCAATGTTAGTAGGTTTATACAAAATTTGAAGGCACGATCGGATGAGTCCGTACGTACTTGCTGCGTGAAAATTAATTCAGTTCGGTACAGAAAACAGATAAAAAAAGTGGTGGCAGAGGTGATCAAAATGGCAGTGAACGGGCGCAACAGAGACAAAATAACGCAACGCAACAGTGACACAACAGAGACAAACCTTGCGTTCCTTTGGTAATCAAAACAATCATGATTGTATTGTTTAAGATTGTAACATTGTTTCATTTGAAACAAATTAGATCCAGCTGGCTGAATTTGAAAGAAATCTTGGTTGTTTTGATTGCCAAAGGAACGCATTAAAGAAACCAACAGCCATCATAGAAACGTTATTCAAACCTTCTACCATTCAACTGAGTCAAATAACAAGTGTCTTTCAGGCAGGTAAGGTGATCCTCGACAGTTTTTCGCACTGCCTGAAGCTTTGGTTTCACAACTAGGCCCAACACGGAAAAGCAAACAAGGCCGGAAATTACATTGAAATTCAGTCGTCCATATGCGCCTTTACAACAGAAATAAATGATATTGCCAACTTGTTTCAAATGTTTCAATGTGTTTGTATTTCAGTAAAATCGAGATCGGGAGGATCTTGTGTAAATAGACCTAATCAGCTAAGGTTTGTTTTACCCATTTCGAGTCATGTGACAAGTTTTAGCATTATGCTAACTTTTGCACTCATGGGACAACTTTGCATGGCACGAAACATGTTAGAGAAATCAAAAGATGTTTTATCACGAGATTGATCACATGACTTGAAACTGGTGTAAACAAACCTTAGCCGATTTTGTCTATTAAATTCATCAAGCGAAAGTACCAGTCCTTTATGCCTTTGCATCACACTTTAATAAAAGGAGTCACATGGTTAAAACAGAGTTTATTTCTTTTGCCACTGAAATAAAGCTTGCCTAATTCTTTTCATTGGATTGTCTTATCTTTCCGAATCAGTGCCATAACAGTGTGCCTTTAATTTCCCTTGTCTTTTTCAAAATGTAAACAACTTCTTTCATAACAAGCATCGTGTTTAAATTTTCTCAACAATGCTTCTCACGCGAAGGATTATACCGGGTCTCTCAAAATGAAGTGACTGGAATAAACTGTTACACAAAATGTAGTAATCAACTGAAGTCAATTCAAAAGTTCAAAAGTTGTTCGATATCGCTACCTTTCGATGGAACTCGTTTCGATGGAGTTGTTCGATGGAACTCGCTACCTTTCATTGACACCTAGATACAAAGCAAATTGTAATTGCAGACAAAGGGAATTCTATGCTCGGTTGATCAAGACATAAACAAAAACAAAGCCAGCCGCAAAAATTGCCCTGAAACCCGGGTCGCCAGCTCGGTCGTTGTGCATTCCAGAAATGGTTTTAAAGAGCAAATATTAGCACATATCGAAAGAAGATGGATATATCTAAACTTCTGCCTCGGGCATTTTATTTTTTTCATGCAGAAGCTGAGCAGAAAGTGTTTTAATTACACCTAAAAAGTGCGAGAATTGAATCCCCTCCCGATTGGCTTTTACACAAAATGAATAAAATGCCTGATACAGAACTTTAGATATATCCTTCGTCTTTTCATATTTGCTAATATTTGCTCTTAAAAACCATTTCTGGAATGCACAACGAGCGAGCTAGCGACCCGAGTTTCAGGGCAATTTTTGCGGCTTGCTTTATTTTTACGTCTTGACCAACCGAGCATGGAATTCCCTTTGTCTGCAATCACAAATTGCTTTGTATCTAGGTGTCAATAAAAAGTAGCGAGTCCTATTGCAACATTATCTGTCCTTGTTTAGCTAGGTAGCTAGATAGCTAGACTAAATTGCTACCATTTTTGTTATTTCTATCGAGATCGCAAACTTGCGAACATAAGGATTTATTGGATACAGGCAGTTTTAAAACATGTCGAAATTCATGACAAACAGGGAATCGATTTCAATCAGCTGCAATGCAACAACACAATGGGCATATAATTCCCTTGCGACTATGCAGCTCAAATTGAATGCACCAAAACAATCCCCTTGTGGTATTAGGGTTATACATATAGAAAATTTGCTGTCGTAATTGAGAATTGTTTGCATGCGGTGGGAATTTCGATAAGACATATCAATTCCCAAGCCAATGCAAAAATGTATTATGCTGATCAAATCGATATAATGTTTTTGACTAATTTCGACAGGTTCTAGAACTGCCTTTTTACAACAAATCCTTATTTTCATCAATGTTCCACGCTATGTAGCTACCAAACAAAATAAGGGCATATTTTGTATTACATAGCAACAGTTGCGTTTGACTGACACCTCAATTCAAAACGATTAGCAACTGCAGTTAAAGGACATTCTATCAACAAGTAATTCAAAACAAATAAAGCCGCAAAAGTTTCCCCAAAACTAGTAGGGCAAACTCTCGCCTTGTGCAAGCGAAAGGTGGTTTGTACGAGAAATTACNAAGCCAATGCAAAAATGTATTATGCTGATCAAATCGATATAATGTTTTTGACGAATTTCGACAGGTTCTAGAACTGCCTTTTTACAACAAATCCTTATTTTCATCAATGTTCCACGCTATGTAGCTACCAAACAAAATAAGGGCATATTTTGTATTACATAGCAACAGTTGCGTTTGACTGACACCTCAATTCAAAACGATTAGCAACTGCAGTTAAAGGACATTCTATCAACAAGTAATTCAAAACAAATAAAGCCGCAAAAGTTTCCCCAAAACTAGTAGGGAAAGGTGGTTTGTACGAGAAATTACGTGCTTATAGCAAAAGAAGGAGGGTAAATCTAAAGTTCTGTCTGGCGGATTTTGTATCGCAAATCTCAAATATCTTTTCGCACTTACTTCAATTGTTTCCAAATTCTTTATGTCGTGTTCACATTCAAGAATTTCTTTATCCATGCGATCAAGCTTCGAAATGACTTCTTCTTCCGTTTCAGGTCGAACAGCTTTGTTGATTGTAATTTCTGTTGGGAAATAAGTCTGTTCAGCACCTCTTATAAGAATTTATTCAATGTGTACGAAGTCTTCAGTTGCATACCACATCTTCTCCTGGCACAAAACTTTTCAGTTATCGCTTGCATATCAAAAAGGCCCTCGATTATTCTGCGTGTCCCAAAAAAGTGAAATGTTTTGAGAAATCATCAAACTTTGATTACTTTAAGGGAAGGAACTTTCGCGAGTTCGAAAAAATGCGAAAGTTTTGAAATCAACTTTCGCGAATGGACCAAAATGGGAAATTTTGCGGGAATAAACGTTCGCATCACAGTTTTTCAAATGTTCCTCAACTCTTCAATGACTCTTCCGAATCGTCCATAAAGTAGCATATTTCGAAAAGGTCGTTGTTAAAGAAGAGGAATATCAATGTCTGACTATATGATTATTTGATTCTATATTTTGGGGAGTTTTGCGAGAATAAACTTTTCCGAATTTCACATTTTAGGAAATTTCGCGACATAAACTTTCACGAATTTCGGCCAAAAAAACGCGAAAAACACCAAAACCAAAATTACTTAGTTTGTATCAAAAACCAAAATAATCTTGGGCATATCGCAAAATCTTGAAGTGGCTTTGAATTTGTTGAAATTTGTGCTTTTACGAGCTACCTGGTTTTAAAGCATACTCCAAAATCACAAGAAACGATATCACAAAATTAAAATGTTTGCCCTCTCCCCAGTATCACTTAAATTAATTGCCTATAACTTTAACGGAGCTCCTATATTATGTAAGAGTGGCGAATTCTTACGAAATTGCAAGAAATAGCTTTCTAGCGATCAATTCGAAATCTTTAAAATTTTGTGCTCAAAACATGTTTCTTTTCATGTCCCAATTTTATTACCTCTACCCAAAAGAATGAAATAACACTCATCCAGTAAAGCTATTTGGTCTTTAATACAAGTACAAAAAGGGAAAATTCATGTGAGGTGAATCGCCGAGTGGCTGAAACAATTTCTGTCAGGTGACTGAAGTTAAGTTCGGTCGAGTGAGGTTAAACTCCGGATGGGTGACCTCTCGGCGGCCTGACCTCTCAACTCAACTCACCTCGAATTCCTTCACGTTCCTCATTGTTTTGAAGATCTGAAATAGTTGTAAATCGATCCCCTGTTTTTGGAAACTTTTGTGAGGATTTCAAGCATGCTCTTTTCCGTGAAATCCTTAATTCGAAAAATTTGTCCTGCCGAAAAAAATTACGAAAAATATTCATAGCGTAGGCTAGTCTTTTAGCGACAGAATAAAGCCTGAAACATTTCAATCGGCCACTTCCTTTTTTTTCTATAACCGATTGCCTTTGGTTACCTTTGGTTACCTTTGGTTACTTTTGTCTGGGTCAATTGGTACATTGGCCTACCTACCTCCAACATCAGCCCCTTCATGAATTCCACTTCTCTCTATCTCACCAACGACAATGCCACTCTCGGTTGAAACTGCTCCTTGAGTGACCTGGCCTTGCTTCATAACCACATCAGAACCTTGACTGCTAACCATCAAAGCATCTGTGGGTCTTTCGCTGACCATGCTTGCCATTACATTGCCAAAAGCTAACTCTGAATGCCCAGCATTAACACTACTACTCACAGCAGCAGAACTAGGCATTGACATGTGACTTTTCATCCATAGCGGAATCGGAGAAATCTTCTCCATCATAAGTTGATCAGTAGTTAAAGTTTCATTTCGAGTAACGCTAGCTCTGATAGGGTCTATTGACAATTTATCAGTTGAACTTGGTGCCGCAATACTGTCTCGTACATAGTCATTACCACCAGCAGCAGCAGCAGCAGCAGCAGCAGCAAACAAGTCTTTCTTCTCAAACGATCCTTTCCTTTTCGTTTTTTCACGATCATCAGACATATCACTGGAGACAGAGCTTCGTCGGGGGCTCTCGTGCTTTTTCTGCGGGCTCTCCCGCTCAAACATTTCTTCGTAGCCAGAACCCTTCTTTTCTTTCAATGATTCTGATCTTTGGTAGAGTCTTGGATCTGCCTCTGATTTGACAGAACTTGCGATCTTACCATCAGTTTGCTCTGAAGCCTTTCTAGCAGCTTTAAAACCCTGGTCAGAATCTTTCAGGGCTGAAGAACGCGGCTGATCCGCTGTTGCCAAACTTCCTTGGCTTGTTTCACTGTCTGAACGCTTTCTGTCATAGCGATATGCTGAAGTACCAGACTTTTGAAAATCTCTTTCTTGAGTGGGCTTAATTGGGGTAAGGCTACCTTCCGGCCTGTACTGCCCTCTTCCCTTGCTAGAATACCCTACTCTTCCATCACCTGACTTATGGCCACTCGTTCTATGCCTTGGCTCGCTTGATCCATACTGATCTTGATCGGCATAGGATCCAGTTCTAGCACGAAGATCAGGATTATAACCAACATTTCTAGACTGGTAGCCTTGTGATTTCCAATTATAACTTGTGTCTCTGCTGCTTGGACTGAGATCATGACTTGACTGGTGCCTCTCTGATATCACAGGTTGCTCAGGTTCTACTACATCGGATGCCCAGAAATTTCTTGGAATTCTATGTGAAACATTACTCTGATAACTGGAATGTCTTTTTCCTTCAGCGTAGTTTCTTGCAGGGCCAGTATCACTGCAAAGAAAAGGTTGGTCTGTGTTTTAGGCCCAGTTTAAACATCGAATTTATTAATAGATGCTGCTAAAAATTTAAGTGTCAATCAAATTCGACATAAAAACGATGTTTAAATCACCTGCCACTTTAAATAGATTAAGCAGCAGGAGTTCACCAGCTCTGTCGTAACAAACGGCAGAAAAATGACTTGATTTAAACATCGTATTTCTGCCGTGTGTAATTAATCAATTCTAGGCCATGGTCCACGGTGCCTACGTGTGAGCAGCCACTGCGCTTGTGCATATTGAAAAAATTGCCATTATAACCATTTTGATTTCAATCCAACACGGCAAAAACGATGTTCAATCAAATTTTCAAACACGGCAGGTTCTGCTGTTTTTAATACAGTTCGATTCGACACGGCAAAAAAGCGATGTTTGAATCAGGCCTTGGCTTGTTCAGTCGTGATAATAACATGACCAATTTAGAAACAAGAAAATACGAAAGCATCTTGCAATCTATCAATCAAAACCATGAGGTAAAGGGTGTATCTGATTGGTAGATTCCAATTCTGAAACGGTAGACTTGGTAAACTCGGACTCTGTATGTTTAACTGACTCCGGAATTCTCAAAACGGTAGGTTTAGTAACGGATGACCTAAAAGAAAGTGACCTAACGCAATTTGTCACAGAAAACTAAGTAAGTGGCCGATTGAAATGCTTCAAACCTTATGTTGTTGCTAAAAGACTAGCCTATGCTTTGAGTATTTTTTGCAATTTTTTTCGGTACGGTAAATTCAAAAATTAAGGATTTCGAGGAAAAGGGCCTGCCTGAAATCCTCTGAAAGTCGTAAAAAACAGGGGATCGATTTACCGCCATTTCAAATCTTCAAAACAACGAGGAGCGTGTTTCACTTCAACCTGGGAATAGGCAACCCAATCGGAAGTCTTCAGAGCAATTTTATAGTCCCTAGGTATTTAAAAATATTCTCAGGCAAAATGAAACACACTCTTCATTGTTTTGAAGATCTGAAATGGCTTTAAATCGATCCCCTGTTTTTGATGACTTTTTGAGCATTTCACGCCTGCTCTTTGCATCAAAATCTTTAATTCAGGAACTTTACTGTGTTCAAAAAAATTTCGAAAAATACACATAATGTAGGCTAGTCTTTTAGTGACAGAACAACGTTTGAAATATTTTAATCGGCCACTTACTTTTTTTCTATAACAAATTGTGTTGAGTCACTTTTCTCTGGGTCACCCAGTATAGGTTTTGAAGGCCTTCTACAATTCTGCTCCAGAAGGCAGAGGGTTTGGCAGACTTCGGAGAGATTCTCGTTTTCATTTGAATACGAGGCCTGATTTTTCGAAGAGTTTTGTGTTTGATTAGGAAACCATCTTCATCTCTGCGAAGTCTGCTTTACGAATTTTCTTGGTTTGAAATTACCAATCAACCACACCCAAAATTAGAGGCATTCACATAATAAATTACAAACAAACCAATTTTTCTGGGATCTACGTAGTCTCTCTGAGCCTCTCAAAAGTATCATGTCAGACCCCTGTCACATTGACACAGACAAAAACAGTTTGTCTAAATCAGGATAAATTTCAACCAATCACATGAATTCAATTGGTTCAATTGGATTGACCAATTAGAATGCAACATTTGATAACTTGAATTGGTTTCAACAGTTTTAACTTGCACTTTTACACAGGGCATAACTTTCATAGGTGCATGGGAAAGGAAGCAAATAATGAAGAACTAAAAGAATGCATGGGTGAACTGACTGCATGAGTGACTCAATAAAACTTTCAAAATCTGTCTCAAAATAGTTGTTGGTGAAGTGTGCAGAAATCAAAATAATCAATCATCGATTCAAATATAGACTGATTACGATGAGTCCCAGTAATCGCTATTCAAAACGAGACTATTACACCAGACCGAGACCNGTAACGAACTACATTCATTCATTTGGTAACATTTAGGCCAGGTATTGTGGATACGATCGACACAAATCGTGTCCACAATACCCATGAGCTAATATGCTAACTTAATATCACTGCCCCCTGAGCAGCAGTTCTGATCAACTGACGGGGCTACCATGCCCAATATAGAAATTTACTTTGTCAAAATCGGTCCTACGATTTTCAAGTTAAGAGGCAATAGACGATTACGCTAAAGATGGCGGCGAGGAACTTTTTACCAAGATGCATTGCGTTCGAATAACGAGTCTTTAATGATTCTATAGGAATTCGATTAAAGAACGCAGTGCATCTTGGTAAAAAGTTCCTCGCTGCCATCTTCAGCGTAATCGTCTATCAGCGTAATCTTTGTTTTTTGGGGGACTAGGGAGTTGTTGGGTCTCTGAAAATGCATTGTGGGATAGTTGATGACCAAATAGACGAATGCTGTCATCAATGCATAGACTGATTACAATGAGTCCCAGTAATCGCTTTTCAAAACGAGACTATTACACCAGACCGAGACCGCTGATACCAGGACTCATATTATTACGGCAATATTTTTGGACTGACTTTTTCACTTTTGAACGCCCTTTGGAACGAGGCTGCTATACACAGCCATGTACAAAGTATACAACAAAATACAACGCCATTAGGATTTCTGCAAATTCGATTGATGTTGACCAACGGAAACTCGAAGCTCAAAGCAGAGTTTCAAGGAGCTTGGCCGGGCAAAACAAAGTCTTACAAACAAGAGGATCATGAAAACAGTTGGTGATAATATCAAATCTTGTAGGTAGGTACTATTTTGCTGCTTTCGCTAAGCATTAACTGATCTATTGTGAAGTTTTCAAATCAATGTGTTTCATTGAAAACTACAAATATTTGTGCTTGTCTGCCTAGGCCCTTATCGGAACGAGGCAGTCACAGCCATTTCAAAATAATGGCGCTTGATTATGAGTCGTAGTTAGGAGCGTCCGGCAGTACATCAATAGTGATAACTACGACCATATCATCAGTCTAATTCAAATATGCCAATTCTTGCTCGGTGGAATCTTCTGAGGTCTATTTTGAGATACACCTTAGCTCCTTTTAACTTACGTTAGTATTTCGTACTTTTCTTTTCTTGAAGTTATTTCGAGCTGAAACTTGTAAGTATAATCTATAGCCAGAACTCGATGGCCCTGTGTCTTTCTTGGCTATGGTTGGTACAATGTTGTACAAGTATTGTGTTTAGTTCTAGAATGAATAGCCTGCGTTATAAGATGAGATTCCATAGGTTTATACATGGCCTAATGTGTTTGACAACCCAACGCGTGGCGAGAAAACAATAGTGAGTTTAGGTTACCCTTTGTCCTATTTATAGTTGGTTGCCATATAGCTCAGGTCTTTCACTTTACGGAATGAGTGAATCAATGAAAGTTTAAATGAAAGTTGTTCTTTGACTGCAGTTAAAATCACGTTTATAAATCACACAATAAACTTACCTTGACGCTTTCGATTCCTTCTCTCCAACAGCACTGAAGTCCGTATAAAGACCATAGTCTGTGTCCTGGCAAAGTTAAAAAAAATGATCATATCAAACGAAATATAAGCTTAGCAATATGCAGTGACTAGAATCAGCTGCTGTTCCATTTTTATTTGGTATATCATCTACTTGGAAAGCCCCCGTGCAATAGACAAAATCAGCTAAGGTTTTTGAGATTCTTAAGGCAACTTTAAAATACATAAATGCAACACAACGCTTTGAATAAAATGCTGCTACTAATGATTAGCTGCTGCTACCTGCAAGGGGGACGTAGTTTTATTGTAGAGTTGTTACGTGTATTGTCTATGGTATTGCTTTTTTTGTTCCGTATTTATTAGTAGTTTTTAACTTTATTTTATGGCCGCAGGATAGACACAGTCTTTTGCTCCCTCTGGTATCGTTTTAGTGGTATAGTGGAGTAATATTGTAAGTAGTGTAACTAGTAATTATGTTATCGTAGCCTTTGATTGGAATATAAAAATGCTAAGGTTTGTTTACACCCATTCTCTTGATAAAACATCTTTTGATTCCTCAAAACCTTTTTCGTGCTATGAAACCCACTCCCCCAGTATATCCTACATTCTTTTGTCACTCCTCCAGTATATCCTACAGTAGTTCTATTTCAAAGCTGCCAATCTGAAACTTCAAGGAAATCCTTCAAACCTATTGCAAGGTTAGACTTACAACGTGATTCCTTGTATTCGTTCAACATTTTTAATCTGATTTTTTTCTCTCATAACAGTATGAGCGATAACCATCTAATTCAATATCCAATTCAATGAGCGATGCTGAGATTTATGAAGTGAGCCTATTGCAAGGTAGTGAATTTAACTTTTCGGCGAAATTTTGCAAAAATGTATGCTCATGCTCAATGCTGAGAGAGATCGATTTTGCTCTTTGTTTCTTAGACCCTGTCTTCTTTCGAATAGGGCTCAAATCTTTAAAAAGGTCGGTGTAAAAGATTCTTTCAATTGAACGGCTTGGAAGGAACTTAGCGTTTTTGCTGTAAACCCGCCATGGAAATTTATTGATATCTTGATCAGTTTCAAAATGGTGGCATTTATTAAATTTGAGGCTACGACGTCATCAAATTTCTAAATCCTAAACCAAAAAAGCTACAGATTTCTGCTTGCTGAATACTGAAGAAGATGAATTAAATTTTTTTTAAATTTTCCATGAATTTTTCAAAAATAATCAAATTGCCGCCATTTTGAAAAAGACCAAGATATCAAAAACTTTGCATGGCAAATTTACAGCTAAGTACCATAAGTTCCTTTCAAGCCATTCAATTCAAAGAAAAATGTCATAGAATTTTACACCCACCTTTTTAAAGATTTTAAAGATTTGAAAGATTTGAGCCCTTGCTGTCTTCTTCGGATGATGAGTCTAAAAATAGGCTATGCGAACCATGGATTAGTCATTTTGGGTGCTGCCTATTTGGAGGAGGGCTAGCACTCTTTGCCGAGATCTGACCCCCTGCTCTAATCCTTTATAGAATTCTTTTTCATTTAGGGACAGTGCAAAGTTTATTTTATAACATGGTCAATGCAAAATATAACGGGGTAATTACTTTGTTGAGCTTTTACAGAGCTGGGTCAACACTTTTTACAAAGCAAATATGAATGGGGCAGTAAAATTTATAAGCTCAAGGTAGAGTTTGAAATATAAAATGGCTCATTTTGAGGACAAAATTGTGGATCATGCAAGTTGAGAAATGCTTGGAAGGACGTGTAAATAAAAATGACGCCGAATTTCCTTGTCAGGTCAATTTTTGTTGACAAAGACTCGTAAGGAAAAGAATTGATCATTTTATGGTCTTTCGCTAATTCATCGGTGGTACTATGCAACATCTGTTGTTCACGAATACGGGGCAGATACATTTTGTAAGGGAAGGGTAATGGGGCAGTTGGTTTTTTTGCAATAATTTCATACCGGGCGGGCAGACTTTTTTGCAAAACTTTTTCTTCTCCACTGGCCATGTAATATAATAAATTTTGCACTGCCCCTTATGAGAGGAGGGCTAGCACCCCTAGGCAAGATCTCACTGATTAGTACCCTTAATCTCTCATTAGAGGGCTGGAAATTTCTCATGGAAATGTAATTAAGAGGGCTAGCCCTCCTAGGCGTGCTGGCAGAAACAATACAGGCACTGCAGAACAATAGGATTTGAATAGTTGGCACCATCCTAGGAGGGTTAGCTCTCTATGTACACGCAAAATAAAAACCATCCCTCTTAGGGGTGCTAGGCCTCTTCATATAAACAGGCAACTATTAAACTGAGCTTAACATGATAATTTACCTGTTGAGAAAACTGCATACTGTCTTCTACATTTTCATATCTGTCTTTATGCCTCTCATTGTACCTTGGCCTTTTTGAGGGCCCTCCAAAATCACTAAAACGACAAATACAAATCAGATATGGCAAAAGTCATCCAAAGAATAGTTGTTCAAAAGTAGATGGCACTATGCATGACTTTGCTTATTTGTTCAAATTCAAAGGCACATCAGTATCTTAACATGCATAACATGTGAGTTAAAAATTGAGTTAAAAACTTTCTGTCCACTTGGGCATCTGCAAAAGGAGAATGACTCCTCAAAATAAGGGTGAGTTGGCTTGAGAATTGGAAAGCTCTCCTTCTCTTGCTAGCTTGTTGGCAGCCATAGATCTCCATAAGTCTCTGTCTTTTGCTGACCTAATTACTTCAGTCTCATTTACCTTCATCCATATACCAACTACAGTATAAATCTATATACAGTACATGTTAATTGTTTAGATGAACAAAAAGAAAGACGAAAAGAATATATATTTATAAATTCCCAACTAGTTTCAACTGTGTTAATTGTTTGAATATATACTCATTAGCTCTTTCTCAATATGTTATATGACAGATACATGTATTCAGAAAAAATATTTGTTTAAATATTTCAGCGTAAGTATTTGTCAATAAAATTCATGTCAATTGCTTAAATATATATTATAAATCTAAATATTTCTGAAGTCGAAGAGTTTCCTTCTTCAAAAGAAAAATTTCCTATTTAAATAAAAAAATTTCCTCAAGTCAGAAAGTTTCCTTGTGTCAAGAATTTCATTTGTGTGAGGGCCTAAGTACAGGCCTTGGGTACGTAATATTTTTTCTTTGGCAAAAAATTGTTAGAAGATGTCTAAAAATTTAGAAAAGAAAAAGTTCAAATTCTTAAGACATCGTGTTGTAAAATCCTTCTCTTTGATAACTATAAAGCCAGTTATCCACCATGTGCAGTTTAATATGAAGCAAAAAAGACAGATTTTGTAACACAATCATTAGTTGCTTTTGTCAACACCTGAATTCAAAGCGATTAGGGATCGTTGACAAAGGCAGTTCCCTGAACCAGTAATTCAAAACAAACAAAGCCGCAAGTTTCTCTGAAACCAAGGCAGCTAGCACTTGCTTTGCATTCCAGAAATTGCTTTTAAGAGCAAGAATGAGCATAGATCGAAAGAAGAAGGATCTATCTACACATCTACCTAGGGCAATTTATTTATTTGGTTCAGGAGCTGAGCAGTAAGTGTTTTAACTGAAGCAAAAGTGACTTGATGACTCAAAGTCAAAGGGAATGTGCAATGGTTAAAAGGCTTGTCTATGAATAGATTAATAGAACAGCATTGTTTTGGACAGCACTCAGACAGCATAGAACAGCGCTCAGACATAATTGTTTCTCTAGCTATCCATTGTTCACAGTGTACTGGGTGTCCCAAAATGATGTATTATTGTTTGATTGCTTATGTCCGTAACCAATGAACCGATTTTCAAAAACTTTGCTTTATTTGATTGCATAAAGACTAAATTGTATTTTAAGATGTTGGTTTCGGTTTTACCACGGCGTTTTCATGTCAAAAAGGAGATAGATAAATCTTCAAATTAAAGCCTTAGATAACATGAGAAAGAAACGGCCCATTTTTCCAGTCAACATTTTAGATGTCATACAAAAGGCTGAACTCGTGTTGGTATTCTCTGAGCTCAGTATTAACTGAATTCGTATTCTCTGAACGACATCTATTCTCTGAGCGACATATAAATTCAGCCTTTTGCATCACATCTAAAATATTGAGTGGGAAAGAAGGCCGTTTCCTTTTCATGCCATCTAAGGAACGAATTTGAGCAAGTTTATCCATCTTCTTTTTGACATGAAGAAATCGTCCTAAACCACAACCAACATCCTGAAATATAATTTAGCTTTTCAGCAATCGGATGAAAGAAAGTTCTTGAAAATTGGTTCATTAGTTATGGACATATCAGCAATCAAACGATAATACATCATTTTGAGACACTCGGTATGGCCAACTTTGATTTCAATGAGAGAGTTTTAGATTTCTTGCTCTTTGCAAATGCAAACTTTTGACATTGCACCAACCCTTTAAGCTGTGCATTTACAGTATACCAAAAGAAACTTGCTTTGCACAAAGAGAGTTTGCCAAGTGAAAAGCTGGCTTCAGAAATTCTTATCAGAATAGTTAAAAATCTTGAAAACTCTCAAAATTTCTTGAGAATTTTTTACCCTTATGACATTATTGTACACAAGGACTGCTTATTTGCCAGAATCTTGATTTACACAACTGCACTATATGATCAATTCTGTTTTCGCCCTTTATTATGAACGTCTACTGTACAGTGTACTGAACAATCATTGGAAAAGCAAATGGCCATTTGCAAAGTTTCCACTGAATTTCACTTCATTCTGAGAGCACGAGGAACTTAATTGCATCATGTTTTGACAGCAAAAGGAATTAACGTCCTAACAACAAATGTCAGAACTCAGAATCAAAATATTCTCAATAACAAGCTTTACAAATCGTCTATCATGGACCTGCAAATCAGTTAGTTTCAAAGGCTCAAGCATAAACGAAAACATCCCTGCAAATGGGGTCATAACAAAATAAAAGAAAAACAGAATAAATAGATGATTAAATAGAGGCTGAACAAGTTACGTAGTTACCTATTCAAGAATTGCTTTGCAGCATGATACAAAGTAAGTCTTGATTCCATAAAGTTGGCTGAAATAATTCTCCACATGGAAACATGATCAACAAACTGCGTAAGTCAGGCAGCTGCTCAAATCTCAAAATTCGAGCAAAAGACTCATTTGCATAATCTAAATGTGCAAACACGAATAGCATGTGAGCAGTCAGCTGGTCGCAGATGGTCATTAAACATTGGTGGGTCTAGGGCAGCTGTTTTGAAAAGGGTTTCAAGAATCATCTTTAATTAAAATGCATATTTGTAATTGCATGGAAAAAACTACTCATACACCAATTAGCAACAACCTTGAAACACTATTGCGAAAGGAAAAGTACCTGTTTGAAACACCTGCATAATAGTCACCAGTCCCATACCAAGAACCAATGCTGTACTGTCTTTGTTGGCCTTCTCTTCTGTCCCTATGATGGTAAACAGAGTAAAAACGTGAATGGTATTTAAAAATGCTGCTCCCTGAATTTAAAAGGCACCTGCGATATCTAAAATGTCTTGTTTCAAAGCTAATACAGTATACTAGGCATTGTGCACCTAAACATAACAAGAATGCTTTAGATTATGATAACAATTCTTGAGCATTATAAAAGACTAAAATTTCTCTAAACAAGAATTCTTAGGCAGGAAAAACATGTTTAACTGCAACTAGATTTTGAAAATTATCTTTCTTTAAATGGTCAATACTTCCCAGGGTTACATGAGATTTTCTGCAGAAAGCCCCTTCAAAACCTGACAAAAGAAAGCTAAATATTTCATTTGATTTCCTTCCTAACAACTACAACAAACATACTTAATTCCCAAAAGTTGTCTATTCCCTTGGTCCTTCTTTCAACTATAACAATTACAGTTACAAATATAGCACATGTTATCCTACTGGCAGAATGGGATCCCCCTTAATAGCAACTTTCTTATACCATATAGTAGGGAAGACTTCTTTCATCCTTACAAGAGGAAAGACAGCAAAGGGATTTCTATGTCAGGTTAATCCAGCCGTCAGGAACAAATATCAGAATTGATAGCAAGGTAAATGAGGAAAATGGTTGTACTGTACTCTTCTCACACAGGGGTTGTAACAAAGATCATTTTCTCACTTTCTGCTAATACAAAAAGTGTACAGCAACCAGAAGAAAATCAAAATTTATAGAAAAGAACTACCCAAAATGATTCCATGTCTTATCACATTGTATGTCATTAAATAGAAATTTTTTAAATTCACTGTAGGCCTCAAAACTAAGATATTTCCACCTTAAAGGGGCTGGATGAGAAACCATCAAGGAAATTTTTGATTTGGCTGTTTTATGATGAGCTAATTCATTGCCATTATTCAATGAAAATTCAAATAAATGCCTCATCTTGGAGATTAGCATTTGCACTTTCTTCTGATACAAATTAAATCCCCATATATGTTTTAGGATTGCTGCAATATAAATGGATTTCCAACAAGAATTTTGTTGATCTTTCATCCAAAGATCAGCCTGTATCTAGATCAGGATTTTTTCCTAACTTAGCTACTTAGACAGGAATTTCTCCTTTCAAACTATTGATTTGTTTATCAATTTCTTATCCAGCCCCTTCCACATTCAGTAACAGATTTCTCATGGAAATTCACTATTGAAGCATGTGAACAATAAATCCTTATCTGTTTAGAAATCTTTGTGATGAACTAGCAAAGTGGAGTTTGTGGTACCTTATATTGCTTCTTTAGTTTTCAAAATAAACATCACAAGGACATAAATCAAATAGCAAACAGTATTTACCTATGACCATGAAATCCTGAGCCTTGGCGTGACATAGCTGACTGAATTCAAAGTAGAAACATCATAATCACTTGACTCTTTGTCTTCCCTTGCAGCTGTCTCTCAGTTCACCTGTTGGTGTTTTGTCAGCTCCATGTCAAATGATCTTGTCCGTGATATTGTATAAATATTCTTTCTGGAAGTTTACAAGATGTTGAAGATAAAATAAGGAGAGTACATGTTTATGATAAAACCTCTAACTTTGATCTGACCTTCTCTAGAAAATGTATCATAATAACGATCTCTACAAATGAATGTCAACTGTGATAACATTGACTCTGTTTTAGCTGAAATTAAAAGTTCAGCCAAATTAAGCTGTTCACACAAAACATCCATGGCTAAACTACTTCATACCTGTATAGATGTTGTGAGATTGCACTCTCAGCTCACTTTCATTTATGAATTTACGCCTATGAATTCACTCCACAGANACACAAAACATCCATGGCTAAACTATTTCATACCTGTATAGATGTTGTGAGATTGCACTCTCAGCTCACTTTCATTTATGAATTTACGCCTATGAATTCACTCCACAGATCTGTAACAGATTTGAAAAAATGCTGCTCCCTGAATATCAAAGCAATAATATTGAAAACTGCCTTGTTTTATTCTCGATATGTCCAACTAGGTTCTCAGTAATTTACCTGACTTTAATCAGCCATTCCTTCCTGTCAATGTGGGAGATTTTCTGTAGAAAGCCCGTTTGTAAACCTGAAAATGAAAATTATGAGCAAAATTTCCCTTAAAAGTATTTCCTTCCAAGCAACAATGACATTTTACATGCATTCATGTAGTTTGTCCTCCTGGGAGAATGGAATCCCCCTGCATAAGTTATTCATACTAGGGAGAAGACTTCCTCATTCTCCCAAGGGGATAACATGTGCTAAAGCGTGCTTAAGTAATTGCTGTAAGGTAAACATAGTAGAGAAACTTGCTTGTGATCTTAGCACGCTTTTAAAGGTTTCTCAAAGGGACTTTTTCAGAAAATCCTTTGTAAAATCTGAACAGAGTGACTAATTTCAGCCAGGAAAATTCTAAAAATAATCGAACATGGTCCTACAGTTGGTATTCAATCAGATATTGAAAAACATCATTGCTTACAGTATATTCAGGGAGCAATAGTCATTCAAGTGCTGGGCCTTTTTTCATTCATCCGGTAGTTATGGTGCACCTACTGTAAAGTGTGCAACAACAAGACAGAGCACTTAATGATCCTTTAGTGACTAATACATTCATTAGCAGCTAACCAATCAACTAGTAAATGTACAAACTGATCAACTAGTAAATGTAACAAGAGATTCAGTCATCACCAATCAAACGGTTAGTGAAATTTGATAGGTTGTGCATGCGCCGAAAATGGTACAAAACAGCGGCTCAAAAATACTTCCATTGGATTCAGCATGTGAAAAAACGCTGTTTCACCGGGTGAAACAAAATTCTACAAGTGCAAAGGAGAGCTGCGCTCAAATTAGGATTGCTGCACATATTTTACGCACGTAACACGTTAGAAACAGGGAGCACAAGGATGTAGGAAGCAGCAGCCAAAAAATGGACCAACCAAGATAACAGAGACACGCATCAAGTGTTTAATCCTTTCAAAACATGGTGAACTCGATTAGAAACCGGTTTAATATTACAACTTATAGATTCATTAGGAACTATTCGATCAGTTAGTGACTAAGGAATCTCTTAGCACATTTACTAGTTGATCTGTTAGGCCTAGCTGATAATGAATGTATTACAGTCACTAACTAATAGATCGGTATATAGTCGCTGATGAATCCACTGTAGAGCTTTTACCGGACTGTTTATACACATTCTCTAGTCATATTCAAATTGTTGGAAGTTGTTTATTCTTTTGAGTATATGTATGTAGTGGAATTTACAATAAATGGACTGAACTGAAACCAGTTTTACTTTTTTAGGCCAAGGCCTAACAATCTTTGTTGTGAAACCAACCTCTTTTCATGATCGCAAAAGACCTGTGATTTTGTTAGCTAATAAGCTGATATTTTACTTGTAACCGTATAACCTTTTTATTAATTGATCATTTGCGGTTATTATTAATACAACCTTAGATATACTTACCATTCAATGGCCAAAATAATAGCTTCAAATTGCACACAGTCACAGCTTTACTTCACTTTTCGAACGCCATGGTTGCATTTGTCATTGTGGCGCAATGGCTTCTGGGATGCGTGCAGCTGCACTGCGCCCAGGCAGCGGCACTAAGAACCTTGAAAGTAAGAAATTTTCAATTAGACTAGCTACACTAGTCCCTCGATTTCGNCATACCTGCATAGATGTTGTGAGATTACACTCTCAACTCACTTTCATTTTATGAATTTAGGCCTATGAATTCACTCCACAGATCTGTAACAGATTTGAAAAAATGCTGCTCCCTGAATATCAGAAAGCAATAATATTGAACTGCCTTGCTTCAATCTCGGTATGTCCAACTAGGTTCAGTAGCTTACCCGCCTCTAATCAGCCATTTGTTCCTGTCGATATGGGAGATTTTCTGTAGAAAGCCCATTTTGAAACCCTGAAAATGAAAATGATGAGCAAATTTCCCTTTATTTCCTTCCAAGCAACAATGACATTTTACATGCATTCATGTATTTTGTCCTCTTGGGAGAATGGAATCCCCCTGCATAAGTTATTCATACTAGGGAGAAGACTTCCTCATTCTCCCAAGGGGATAGCATGTGCTAAAGCGTGCTCAAGTCATTGCTGTAAGGTAAACATAGTAGAGAAATTTGCTTGTGATCTTAGCACGCTTTTAAAGGTTTCTCAAAGGGACCTTTTTAAAAAATTGTTTCTAAAATCTGAACGGAGTGACTAATTTCAGCCAGGAAAATTCTAAAAATGATTGAACATGGTCCTACAGTTGGTATTCAATCAGACATTGAAAAACATCATTGCTTACAGTATATATTCAGGGAGTAATAGTCTTTCAAGTGCTGGGCCTTTTTTTCATTCATCCGGTAGTTATGGTGCACCTACTGTAAAGTGTGCAACAAAACAAGACAGAGCACTTAATGATCCATTAGTGATCCATTAGTGACTAATACATTCATTAGCAGCTAACCGATCAACTAGTAAATGTACAAAGAGATTCCTTCATCACTAACCAAACGGTTAGTGAAATTTGATAGGTTGTGCATGCGCCGAAAAAGGTACAAAACCGCGGCTCGAAAATACTTCCATTGGATTCAGCATGTGAAAAAACGCTATTTCACCCGGTGAAATAAAATTCTACTGGTGCAAAGGAGAGCTATGCTCAAATTAGGGTCCCTGCACATACACATATTTTTTTTTATAAGAAACTAAGAATTTGGGCCAGCACTGAAAGTTTCTTATAATTATCAGATTTTGAGTACTCAGAGTTTCTTATGAGTTTCTAAGAGGTTCCATAACAATCTTTATGTTCACTACTTGTGCCCTTGTGAACATTTCAAAACGATGTTTTTGAAGCCTTTCCAATTTTTAGACATTACTCAAGCACCTTACGAGTAATATGATACAGGAAACAAGCGAAAGTAAAGTAAGAACGTGTCAGGGATTTTCTTTATCAAAGTAAATAGTTTCTTAACTTATACACTCTTTTTTTTATAAGAATATTTTAAATTTTGTCCAGCCTCGATATTTTTAAGAAAGTTTCGTTTTGAGCCTGAACATATTCTTAAAGTATATATGCAAGTCATGCGATTCTCTGTTATGAGCATCACAAAACAGGCAACTGCTGAAAAATGAGACACAAATATGTCAGCTGAGGCTGGCAATATTCTTATAATATTCTTAAAAATTGGATNGTGACTAGAAAAATATTTAGAGAATAATTAGATATCACCGATGGAGGGAATTCTTTAAAAAATCTGAAGTTTCAAAAGTTCGTTCAACTCTTTACAACTTGCAGATCACGAGAATTTCTGACGCGTAAGCCGAGTGTTGCGGAAGCCTGCATTCAACTTGAATGTCGGCAAAATGGCCTAAATTTCCATATGGAAAAAATTGACCTCTCATTATTCAGGCCGTGATGGGGGAGGGGGGGAGGGGGGTCAAACCATCACGGCCAAAAGCCGTGATGAAAGACGAAACCTAAATGTCGATGGCCCCTTGATCTGTCAGCTTCTAATGAATGTATTACAGTCAATAATAGATCGGTTAGTCGCTAATGAATCTAGAGCTTTTACCGAACTGTTTACACACATTTTCTAGTCATATTCAAATTGTTGAAAGTTGTTTATTCTTTTGAGTATATGTATGTATGTAGTGGAATTTACAATAAATGGACTGAACTGAAACCAGTTTTACTTTTTTAGGCCAAGGCCTAACAATCTTTGTTGTGAAACCAAACCTTTTTTCATGACTGCAAAAGACCTGTGATTTTGTTAGCTAGGCTGATATTTTACTTGTAACCGTATAACATTTTTATTCATTGATCATTTGCAGTTATTATTAATACAACGTTAGATATACTTACCATTCAATGGCCAAAATAATAGCTTCAACTTGCACACAGCCACTGCTTCGCTTCACTTTTCGAACGCCATGGTTGCATTTGTCATTGTGGCGCAATGGCTTCTGGGATGTGTGCAGCTGCACTGCGCCCAGGCAGCGGCACTAAGAACCTTGAAAGTGAGAAAATTTCAACATTTGTCCAGTGAGCCCCAGTGAGCCAGCGGGCAAGGAAAGCAAAAACAAATTTTTCACGAAAGAGCACCAGATTTTGGGAACTGAACTACATATTCTTCGTTTTTCAAGTATGATGAAGAAAATTGCCGCGGTGCGTACAGTGATAACCTTCATACAAATACCATCCCTTTCTGAGCAATAATGTTGAGGTCTAAAATTTAAGAGCAGTGCAATAAAGAAGGTCTCCCACCCCCTTCAAAATACGACCAGCCAGAAGACAATACACGAAGAAGACATACAATTTCATGATTCATGAACATATGATGCAAGCTATTTTAAATACTACTTATTATAAGACGACAGAACAATTTTTAACACTCAGTACATATTTGTATCCATAACTACTCGTTACCATGAGATCAACCTGAATATATACGCGTACGATAATAGAAACAGGTGATTGCTTGTACCAGGGATGGGGGGTGGGGGGGTGGGGGATTCTCATTAATACCGTACATGGAAATCTGCCAACCTCGAGAGAAGACTGACGACGTGATTCCTTGTATTCGTTCAACGTTTTTAATGTGTTGTTTTTACTTTCACACAAACAAGCCATAACATCATTCAATTCAATGCGGAACACTGAGACTCATGTAATCAGTCAATCTCGAGTGTATACTGTTTCAAGCACAGGTGTCACATATTTACAAGATTGCACAAATGCCTATCCTGCACTTTGTTATATTTGTAATTTGGACATTCTGATATCTAGATTTCAGGATTACAGTGTCTTTCTTCTTCGTTTCAACCCGTTTTGAAGTTGTGACATTGTAAATTTCATAAACCATGGTTTCCTTGAAGATTGTCCCACTTTTCCTCTCTTGTTGTAAATTTATGACGATGATTCTCAGTTTTCCGCATTGAATTGGATGATGTTATGGCTTCAAAGTGAGACTCTTGATAATACAGCTTCAAAACGCAGACTAATTTAGGCCATCTCCGCCGCGTTTACGGCGGGACCAATCAGATTGCTACTTTCTTAATAAGGTCACACCACGTGCCCATTTCTAGCATTTGATTGCTTGTATGAGTGAAAATAAAAACATCAGACTAAAAACGTTGAACGAATACAAGGAATCACTTCGTCAGTCTACTCTTGTTGCAGGATTTACCGTGATTTTAATTTTTTCCCAAAACTTCTTCTAGATTCTTTCAATATAACGAAATATTCTGGAAATAGTCAAGAAATCAAAAGTCACATATATCGAAGGCAAAAGACTTGCCATTAAATCAAACGGAAAATGAATTGGTGCAGTCTTTTTTAAATACCCGGCACCTAGCTATGCTACTTTTTCGAGGCTCTAATCTAGCAGAAGGGTATATATTTTTCAAATTAACATTAGCCAGGGGTATAATATTTGAAAGTTTAGTCTGGCGAATGGTATTCTTTCTCCGCATTTTTGGGCCAAGGGTATCTTTTATGTGAAAGTTGGTCTAGCCAACAACCGTATCCTTTTGAATATGGGTGCAGCACAACCACCACAACCCTTCCCAAAATCTAGCCAAGAACGCCCAACCCCCGTGGTAGGTTAATCGAAACATTTCTTTCTTTTCTTTGCACATTTCTACCATCGCAGAACAACTGTCAATAGTAAACGAAGCAGGTTTTCAGCTTTGCAATAACAAAACGGCATAGCAGTATTAGTAAATAAACAGTTATGTCTACTGTTTAGCGTGGAATAAACTTTTCTGATCGCATAGCAAAGGACAAATAAGGGACATAATTCCTATTTCGATCATTAATCACTGAACGGTGAAATAAATACCGATTCTTGGTTTGGACCCTAAATTTAAGTTAGGCTTTCATCAGCAGGAAGAACAGTTGAAATCAGTCCATTGGATTTATTTTTCAAAACCTACAAATAGTGCAAGTCCTTTCTTCCTCATTCGGTAGAGAAATGTGCTGAAGATTTCTAAGACCTAACCTACCTAACCTGACCTAATCGCTAAATAAAATGCCTCAAATTAGATGTCAGGTGTGAATTGCGATAACGCAAAAATTATTCATGCAAACACTCTAATTGTTTTTATTCGCTGGAATTTTCGCTTGACATCTAATTCGAGACATACTTTTTTTAATACTGTTCCCAGTCCTCCCAATTTCATGCAGTGTAGCCGGAACATTCACTAAAAGATTACAATCCAATAATTATCACAGAGGGTAAACCGTGGTGACTTGTTACAATCGGCAATTTGGGACATTACAAATTTTGTGAAAAGGTTCCTCAAACGATCTGCAATTGAGCTTTAAAGTTTTGACTAGCAAAGGAGAAATACGTCTTAAATTTGTGCAAAAACCATTTTCAAAGTTCATGCGGCGTACGGCTGAGCCACGGGGAAAACAGGAAATGATTGTTGCTAAAAATAAAAATAGCATTTTTNTCCATCGCAGAACAACTGTCAATAGTAAACGAAGCAGGTTTTCAACTTTACAATAACAAAACGGCATAGCAGTATTAGTAAATAAACAGTTATGTCTACTGTTTAGCGTGGAATAAACTTTTCTGATCGCATAGCAAAGGACAAATAAGGGACATAATTCCTATTTCGATCACTAATCACTGATCGGTGAAATAAATACCGATTCTTGGTTTGGACCCTAAATTTAAGTTAGGCTTTCATCAGCAGGAAGAACAGTTGAAATCAGTCAATTGGATTGATTTTTCAAAACTTACGAATAGTGCAAGTCTTTTTTTCCTCATCCGGTAGAAAAATGTGCTGAAGATTTCTAAGACCTCATGACCAAATCGCTAAATAAAATGCCAGGTGTGAATTGCGATAACGCAAAAATTATTCATGCAAACACTGTAAGTGTTGTTATTCGCTGGAATTTTCGCTTAAAATTTAATTCGAGACAAACTTTACTTACTACTGTTCCCAGTCCTCCCAGTTACATGCAGTGTAGCCAGAACATTCACTAAAAGATTACAATCCAATAATCATCACAGAGTGACATAATTAATGACATAACCGTGGCATAACCGTGGTGACTTTTTACAATCGGCAATTTGGGACATTAAACATTTTGTGAAAAGGTCCCTCAAACGATCTGCAATTGAGCTTTAAAGTTTTGACTAGCAAAGGAGAAATACGTCTTAAATTTGTGCAAAAAACATTTTCAAAGTTCATGCGGCGTACGGCTTAGCCACGGGGAAAACAGGAAATGATTGTTGCTAAAAATCAAAATAGTATTTTTTTGTCCCCTGTGCGTTTGGTCAAATGTTTACCTTAGTTCCCTGTTGATATGCAACAATAACACAGGAGACTAAGGCAAGAAAATGACAAAGCGCACAGGGGACAAAAAAGGGCAAGTTCAGTTCAGCAATAATTATTTCCTGGTTTCCCTGTGGCTTGGCCTAACAGCGATTAGTGCTCCCAACTCATTAAGTCAGGCTAATTTTGAAATATAGATTTTCAGAGAAAGTTAGAGTTTAGTACAAAGTTCTCGGTGGAAGTTTTCAGGCAAAATGAGAAATATGATCATTTCTGCAGTATCGTAAGCAGGGGTTCCTAGATGCAAATCAGCCGCAAACTAATCTCAAAATTGGTTGCAATAGCTTCACAGGAAGAGGAAAAGCTTAACTTTTACCCCCAAATTACCCCGGTTTACCCTGAGCCCAATTAAATAAAAACAAATAAATCAATCTACATAATATCTACGTAATCGATATCATAAGATGACATCGGTAGATTCTATGACCAATTTCTTCTAATTGAAGGTCTTGAAAGAAACTTCAGCTAATTATCTACAATCTTACCGTTAGGTTTTTTATAACTCTTGAATATTTTGCGAAATTACAGCGTATTCTCTGTTTGAACTCCTTTTCAGATGTGAAGTCATCAAATTTCTAAATCGCAAACAAGAATAATGACAGACTTTGGCTTGATACCATATTGTTGACGTCCATTCACTATCGTGTTCTTCGTAATTACTTCATGTTGCCTCAAAAACGTTAGAAATCAAGATGGTTTTAAGATCTTTTTCTCAATCTTTTTTTAATTCTTAAATGAGAAGAAAACCTCTCTNCATCGCAGAACAACTGTCAATAGTAAACGAAGCAGGTTTTCAGCTTTGCAATAACAAAACGGCATAGCAGTATTAGTAAATAAACAGTTATGTCTACTGTTTAGCGTGGAATAAACTTTTCTGATCGCATAGCAAAGGACAAATAAGGGACATAATTCCTATTTCGATCATTAATCACTGAACGGTGAAATAAATACCGATTCTTGGTTTGGACCCTAAATTTAAGTTAGGCTTTCATCAGCAGGAAGAACAGTTGAAATCAGTCCATTGGATTTATTTTTCAAAACCTACAAATAGTGCAAGTCCTTTCTTCCTCATTCGGTAGAGAAATGTGCTGAAGATTTCTAAGACCTAACCTACCTAACCTGACCTAATCGCTAAATAAAATGCCTCAAATTAGATGTCAGGTGTGAATTGCGATAACGCAAAAATTATTCATGCAAACACTCTAATTGTTTTTATTCGCTGGAATTTTCGCTTGACATCTAATTCGAGACATACTTTTTTTAATACTGTTCCCAGTCCTCCCAATTTCATGCAGTGTAGCCGGAACATTCACTAAAAGATTACAATCCAATAATTATCACAGAGGGTAAACCGTGGTGACTTGTTACAATCGGCAATTTGGGACATTACAAATTTTGTGAAAAGGTTCCTCAAACGATCTGCAATTGAGCTTTAAAGTTTTGACTAGCAAAGGAGAAATACGTCTTAAATTTGTGCAAAAACCATTTTCAAAGTTCATGCGGCGTACGGCTGAGCCACGGGGAAAACAGGAAATGATTGTTGCTAAAAATAAAAATAGCATTTTTTTGTCCCCTGTGCGTTTGGTCAAATGTTTACCTTAGTTCCCTGTTGATATGCAACTATAACACAGGAGACTAAGGCAAGAACATGACCAAGCGCACAGGGGACAAAGAAGGGCAAGTTTAATGTTCAGCAATAATTATTTCCTGGTTTCCCTGTGGCTTAGCCTAACAGCGTTTAGTGCTCCCAACTCATGAAGTCAGGCCCATTTTGAAATATAAAGTTTTCGATGGCAAATTTTCAGAGAAAGTTAGAGTTTCGTACAAAGTTCTCGGTGGATGTTTTCAAGCAAAATTAGAAGAAATATGATCATTTTTGCAGCATCGTAAGCAGGGGCTCCTATATGCATATCAGACGCAAATGAATCTCAAAATTGGTTGCAATAGCTTCACAGGAAGAGGAAAAGCTTAAAATTTACCCCCAAATTACCCCGGTTTACCCTGAGCCCAATTAAATAAAAACAAACAGATCAATCTACATAATATCTACGTATCGATATCATAAGCTGACATCGGTGTAAAAAGGTTGATGTAAGATTCTATGACCAATTTCTTCTAATTGAAGGTCTTGAAAGAGACTTCAGCTAATTATCTACAATCCTACCGTTAGATTTTTTATAACTCTTGAATATTTTTCGAAATGACAGCGTATTCTATGTTTGAACTCCTTTTCAGATGTCAAGTCATCAAATTTCTAAATCGCAAACTAGAAGAATGACAGACTTTGGTTTGATACCATATTGTCAACATCCATTCACTATGGTGTTCTTGATAATTACTTCATGCTGCCTCGAAAACGTTAGAAATCAAGATGGATTTAAGTTCTTTTTCTCAATCTCTTTTGAATTCTTAAAAGAGAAGAAAACCTCTCTAATTCTGCAAATATTGAAGATTTCTGAAAAGTCCAATTCGGTAGAAGTATAGCGAAATAATAGCTCAAGTTTCTATGAAGCCATTCAGTTCAATAAAANATTATCTACAATCTTACCGTTAGGTTTTTTATAACTCTTGAATATTTTGCGAAATTACAGCGTATTCTCTGTTTGAACTCCTTTTCAGATGTGAAGTCATCAAATTTCTAAATCGCAAACAAGAATAATGACAGACTTTGGCTTGATACCATATTGTTGACGTCCATTCACTATCGTGTTCTTCGTAATTACTTCATGTTGCCTCAAAAACGTTAGAAATCAAGATGGTTTTAAGATCTTTTTCTCAATCTTTTTTTAATTCTTAAATGAGAAGAAAACCTCTCTAATTCTGCAAATATTGAATATTTCTGAAAAGTCCAATTCGGTAGAAGTATAGCGAAATAATAGCTCAAGTTTCTATGAAGCCATTCAGTTCAATAAAAAAGGTCACAGAATTCCACACCAACTTTTTTCAAGATTCGGAACCCACGCTTAAGCTAAATAAATATTGTGTCTAATTTTTTTTTAATCGAAAAGAATACATATACACCAGTGTAAAATTAAATCCAGTCAATCATAAAATGAAGAGATCTTCTTCATTCCCCAACACCTCTAGCGGAAACGAATACAGAATACCTAACATAGGCAAGACGAAAATTTTTGAAAGACTTCACCATGGCTTGAAGTAAATGTGTGGAGTTATAATGATCTAATCTAAGCGTAGAACAACTGCAGGCCATGCACTATTTATGTTCTTATTGTGTTCACTTATCGAGAAAATAAAATAGGCTACACACAGATAGTGCTCAAGTGTGTAAAAGTCATTGCTGTAAGGAAGGCAATTTGGTCGTGATTTTAGGCCTGTTTTGATGGTTCCTTGAAGAGGTTTTCTTGAGAAACTCCCTCATAATTTCAGAACGGAGTAGCCGATTTCAATCAGGTGAATTTTAAAATATATTTGAACATGTCCATTATTGAAATAATTACTTTCCAATATTATTGTTTTCATATCCATTGGGTAGTGGTCTTTCAAACGGAGACTGTTTTTTTACTCGCCAATATTGGGAAAGGAGAATCAATGGCTTAAAGCCTCTGTCCCATACCTATGACCATATCAATAAAATTGAGAAAATTAACACGTAACATAATTTTTACATACAGTCTTACTTGAATGATTCACCTTCTCCATTTTCCCCAATTCTGCTGTAACCTTTCTCCACTTCCCGCAACTCTTTCAATCTTCTGAACAATACCACACCAGCAACTGCACAAACAATGAAGCCTATTGTTATGATAACAATAGCTGCGATTGCATTATCTGATAGGCCTTTTTTGTTGTTCTCTTTCTGTCGGTAACCCATCATAGGATCCTTCTCGATTGTGTTGCTATCCATTGACCGCTGCTCAGGCGTATCCACAGAATCCTCCTTCACAGAGGGCTTCTGCGTGTCTACTTTCGGATGAACGAACTGGCCTGTGATGGTGTCACCAGAAACAATGAAATCTAGAATGACTGGCTTATCTTTTATGGTAACTTGAACAGTTATCTCCTTGCCAGCAGCACGGCACGTGACATCGTAAGTTCCTGGCAGCAGAAGCCGGAAGTAGTCACCAAATTTCGTTGATTTGATCACGTGTTTGTGCCCCTTCACCAAAATTTGTGCATTTGGGATGACTGTCCCATTTGAATACCTAAACAAGGAAGAAGAACATTTGCGAATTAGTTAAATGATGGCTTAATAATGAGCAAATTAATGCTTAAAATGAGAAGGGCAAAAGCTGCAGTTGAAATTGTCTCTAAATTCTTTAAAATTGTTTGAACATTTACTCTATCTGTCATTGCCAAGTAAGTGAAAAATTCTTCCATTGTTTTGAAAAAAAACTTGATGCCTAAAAATTATGCTTGCAATTTGAGAGTTTCCACATCATCGTTTTAATGAGGCTTCAGCTTAATTTTCAAATTATTCATTCTATCTTGAAAGCGTCATTTCCTGAAAGGAGTTACTAGTTACAGAAAAATCATTTGAAATATCTTTCCATGGTATAAAACTTGAAAATTCCAGGGAAATGCGTCACCAGAATGCTGAGGTTTTCCTCCTGACATTAGATGTTACTAAACGGATACACATATATTTTTTGTAAGAAACTAAGAATATGGGATGGGTCAGTGCTGAAAGTTTCTTAAAATCATCAGATCTGTGCCCTCCTGAACATTTCAAAACAGGGTGTTTTGAAGCCTGTCCAATGTTTAGACATTACTCGAGTACTCTCCGAGTAATATGATACAGGAAACAAGTTAAAATTGAGACAAAATATGCTGAGGGTTAGACATAGTTACTTAAATAAAATTTCACTGTGCTGGAAAGGAGCTTTCTCAATTTGTTAACGATCAGAGAGTTGAGTTTCGTATAAAGTGTTTCTTATAAAAATGAATGTTTAAGATAAATCCCAAAAATTCAGCCTTTCCGCAGTCAAGCAGGAGGGTTCGTGCAAATCAATCCAGAACTCAAAGCAACATGGATTTTCAAATATGTCAACCCTTTTGAGCAAAAATCGCACTGGCACCAAACATATGTTCCAAATCTTTAAAAAGGTTGGTAATTAATTCTATTAGCCACAGGGTAGCCATTGTTTTTCACTCCCCATGGTATCTTCCCTGCAGTGTTGTATAACAAGGACAGATAATGTCACAAAAGGATCAGCTACTTTTACTGACACCTACAGGGTGTCCCAAAAAAATTGTGCCCCGTTTGTCTGAAGATTGCGACAAAACGGCAAAAGATTCTCGCCAAACTTTTGCATGAAGGTGCTCTTCAGATGTTCAATTAAAGTTTGCCACCATCCCCGTAAAAATCCGTTGAAAAATGATGGAGCTATGACCTTCAGAAGATCAAATTTGCCTGATGACTGAAACCAGCGGTCGGCCATTTTGTCTTACTATTTTGCAGTGATAAGTATCTTCACGCGAGGTAAGAAATAATTTCTGTGAGGTCAAAAATAGTGGAACTCTCCGAGGATTATCGGAATTTTCGCGAGAGCTATGACATTGGAGGCTGCTGTTTCATTTTCAATCCATGAAGCTATTTATCGCTGCAAAATAGTCAGACAAAATGGCCGACAGCTGGTTTCAGTGATCGGGCAAATTTGGTCTCCTGAAGGTCATAGCTCCATCATTTTTCAACGGATTTTCATGGGGATGGTGGCAAACTTTAATTAAACATCTGAAGAGCACCATCATGCAAAAGTTTGGCGAGAATCTTTTGCCGTTTTGTC
>REGL01000144.1:226632-254249 GCA_004194395.1 Aurelia aurita complex sp. Pacific
AGCATAGGTTCCAAATCTTTAAAAAGGCTGGTGCAAAATTCAGTTGCTTATTTCTTTGAACTGAATGATTTCGAAGAAACTTCAGCCATTTCTCTATAATTCTACCGTTGGACTTTTCTGAAATCTTCAATATTTTCAGAATTAGAGTGTTTTTCTACTTTTTCAAGAATTCAAGAAAAATTTTCAAAAAAACTTAAAAGCATCGTAATTTCTAAAGTAATTGAAGCAACATGAAATAATTTCGAAGAAAACCATAGTTTATGGATGTCTACAATATGGTATCAAGCAAAAGTCTGTCGCTTTTCTGGTTTATGATTTAGAAATTTGATGACGTCACACCCTCAAATGAGTTAAAATGTAAAAAACGCTGAAATTTCGAAAAATATTGAAAATTTCTGAAAAGTCCAACGGTAGAACTAAAGATAAGTAGCTAAAGTTTGTTTCAAGCCACTCAGTCAGAAGAAATAGATCACAGAATTTTACATCCACCTTTTGATGCCGATTTAAAGATTTGGAGCCTATGCTCTACTTTATTAGATTGGGGGCATACTAGGTTCTCAAACAGATGCAACATATTTTCACATCATAAGTACCTATTGCTAACGTGACAGAAGACTGACAGAATTCCCAAGGACACAAATTTAATCTTGTCACTTACCCAAGGCGGTTCAGTTCCTCTAGGTCTGACGCATTCCATTCAGAACCCTATGGTAATAAAACAAGAATCAAAAACAGCTACAACAACCAAAGACATGGATAGAGCTACACAAATAAAAACAGTATTTATCAGTACTTAATTATATTTTGTATGTTTAGTTATTTAACTTTAATATCTAATTAATATCACTTTAACATCTGTTGTTTATTATTATTATTTCTATTTTGCAACTACCTCTAAGGGGACCATTATGGAAATAAGGTCAATATGACCTTTTAATGCTATCCCTGCCACTACAATTAGGGGGGTTTTTAACGTATTTATTTAATGAGCATTGTCATCATATTTTATCTGTTTTCAGCTTTTTTAAAACTTGTAAATTCTATTTATTTCTTGTAAATTTTTTATTTTACGTGGCAAATATAAACATACATATATACATTTGTACTTGTTTATTTAATTTTCATCTATTTGCACGTCTTTATGTTAATTGCCACGGGCGTAGTCATTGTCTTTTGCTGCCTGTGGTACCATACAAGTAGTGTTGCATAGTAGTTGCTGCGAAGCGCATGCGTAGCAGCCATTATAGACGGGATTGATAAGGATTCTCCGGGTAGTGGAGTTTCATGCTGACTCAGGCTGATCGAAGCGGAAATTGGCATTGGAGTCTATACTGAGCGTCAACGACTTGGATTTTGGGCGAGAAGCTCCAAGCTTGCTCACTACTATGCTCACGCTCATTGCGAGGAGAAGACGGAGATTTTCACGCAGTCTGGTTAGTATAGCATCGTTTTCTACATCTAATTTCATCGCAAATATGAGATTTCAGAAGCGGCAAGGAAAGGAAGATGTGTCATCACCGAGGGCCTAGCTAGGCCTAAGCGTTTCTTACGCTCACAAATAAACCAGCTAGCAATAAACCACAAGAAGCATTGTTTGTGGAAAGAAAAAGTGAATCACCCATTGACCATTGTCGTGATAAAAAGTGAATTGCCCATTGTGGCAAGTAAACTACAGTACTTATGCAAAATCACCAAAAAGGAATTTGATTTTTTAGGAAACTCAATTACTTTGGAAAATATTTGTCAGGGCTCCGAAAAACTGCCTCTATCTAACGTCAGCTAAAACCAGTATGGCATCTTCCTGCATTTTGCATATACAACTTCGGCTCTATGCCGCAGCTTCTTTTGTAATAAACAAGATGATAATGATTCACCATTCATTCCTTTGCATACAGCACTTGAAAACGTTTTCACAAATAACAACTAATTGAAAATATCTTTCAACCATGATTCTTTGCATCTGACGGAATTTTGATTGGCTTCTTGAAATGTTTATGTTGTCTGCTTGGTTGCAATATGTACTTAAATTGGCCTTTCCAGCCACCATGTGCTATCTTTTATTGATGCTCATTTTTGTGGACCATTGTAAAAATGGCGACAACAAAGAGAACACAAAATGGTGTATTTGCAGACCATGCTTGATGTTGCAAAGGCCCCTTTGATGTTGCCACTTGACCATTTATAGATCTCATACACAAACAGCTTCACATCTCATGTATTTTGTTGCAGGAATGAAAGGCAACTTATTAATTTGAGACACCCCTGTAAAGACTTCCACTGCTTTGGATCAATATTGCTTCAGACATGTAAAGATTAACACAGCATTGGATCACTACCTGCAAATTAACCGTTTATATTCCTGTGACCATTTGCACAGCATTGGATCAGCATTTGCTTCTTTAACCATTGACATTCAAAGACCAATGCAGCATTGGATTACTTAAGGATGTACTTCTTTCAAAGACCAAACAGCATTGGATCAGCATTGCTTCTGTGACTGTTCTTCGTACCTTGTGACCTCTTAACTTTGATACAAACTGTTACCAGATGAACCTTTGAAGAATTGTTGTGGTAAACTGCTGTGCATCATATGCTCTCAAGACTTGTTTTTATTCAAGGCACAATACAGAATCTGTTATTTGACACAGAATTGAATAGGGGAACACTTTGTATGTTGCCATCATGTATCAAGTTGCTTGAATATTATTAAAGAAGCTGACCCGGGGGGGGGGGTACATGACTTGTGGGTGGACGGGGGTCTGCTGCCCGGTTTTAAGAAAGCTACCCTCTTCTAATTACAGAAACTTGCCTTGGTACCCACTGTTATGATGAATTTTCGCGGAAAACAGTCCATTTTCTACTATTTTTGCGAATTTCAGCGACAGCCCACCCATGTTCATGAAAAATTTCCCAAAAAGGACCCTTGTTTTGTTTAGAGAATTTTGAGCCCAAAAACCCAACCATATGGGCGGCACATACCTGTACCTTGAACGTGTTATGTACCCCCCGGGATGCTGATTGGTGCAGATGGAAGCAGATAATTGATATTCTAGGATAATTACAAAGAAATTGTCAAAGCTACTGTATTGCTACTAAAACATCACAACTATTTTAACTTGAAACTGCCAGTGTTGATCTATGGCCAAATCAGAAAATCATATACTATTTGAGGTACCACCTGGGGTAAAGAAAGCCTTGCAGTCCAAAAAAGAAATTGCGATTGAAGACTTGAATTGAGACTAATATCACATTGAGTTTTAATGAGTATTATAGTTGTGTAATGCAGTCTTTGAATTTACAAACAGTTCTCAGTTCTATTAATTTTTCCCCTCAAAAAGCTGCAATTTAACTTGGTTTCAAACACTTGCCCCAAAAACTCCACTCTGACATTTATTCTTTCAAAAATCTGCAGAATTATATTATGAACAACGCTATGAGCAGTGGCGTACCCAAGGGGGGAATGAGGACCACACCCCCCACTTTTCAAAAAGGTTGGCCTTGAGGTTCATACAAAAATGCAATAAACTTTGTATCGCAGGGACGGGGGGCGGAGGGAAGGGTCAGGCAGATCTTTCAGGCAGATCTGTCTTTTTGAGATTTCTTGAAAAGCAAGGAGAGAATGGTTTTGTCAAGGTTTGCTGGAGCAATGTTTTGGGTTTCTAAGAAATGCTTGACCATTGTTGGGAGAGGCATTCAAGTAGAATGCATGTTCTCAATCGGGTATAAATTCAACAAATTCAACAAAACATCCTGCCTATATTTTGCTCATTCCAGCCATGTTTACGATACAAAATATAACTAAAAAGGGCGTTCCCCCATTTTCCGAGCGTCTGAAGGGTGTGGTCACAGAAAATTTTCTGCGCTTATGCCCCAGACCCCCTCACTCCTTGAGTGCTGCGTACACAACTGGTATGAGCAGCACTTACTTAACTGCGTTAACAGCTAGTATAGTAATTAGAAAGTATAGTAGGTGTAATAGAAAATCATATATGAAAGTACGTATAAAAAAACATCAAGATGTGTGCTGCATGAAGTTGACCGAATGGTCAACCAGAGACGTTGACCGAAACGTCCAGAGTGGCTGGCAGAAATGATTAGAGGTTAGCCGAAATGACTAGAGGTAAGTCGAAATTACTAAAAAAAACACGAAGACAGCATCATTTCTTAGCTACTGAACGAGATGGAAAAAAATTCAAGGCTTCATATTGTTTTTCACACATTTCAAGATCACTATTCTGATTTATCTAAATTTGAAACGCTGCCAAGAAAATCACACAAAAACACCCCAGCTTCATGCAGTCAACCAGAGTTCGCTTTATGTGAACATATCCATTCCTCTGCATAATAATCTGAATTTTCGAACGCCTCCACCACATTTTGGCACACCACACCCGATAATGGGGCTCATCCAATATGAGAAAATGCACGCATGAAGGGCGAATGGTCATCTAATTGGCTAAGTGTTGAACACCTCATTCGATTTGATCGTTCTGTGATGGCATATAAGATTTTGAACAAGTTGAGCCCGGAAAGCCTTTGGGGTAAGTACCAATATAGATCCGCATACTCAAATTATGAAGCGATGAACTGCAAGGACCTCAAGATCCCCAGGCTCAAAACAGAACATGCCCGAAAAGGATGTTACTACTATGTCTTAAAGGCTTGGAACGATATTCCAGCTCGGTGCTTCAAAAGAGAACTAAAAGCGCACTTGACGAGCTGAAAATGCAAAAATAAAACTTTGAAACACGACCCTTAGGAAGAACAGCCCCTTTTTGATCTTAGATATTATTTTCATTTGATAGAACACTTGTATTACGCAAAAAATCTTCTTGTTGCGTGTAGCGCAATTGTACAACGATAAACAAGTAAATAAAGTAAAATATAAGCACTTTGATGCGAATTGAAATAAGCACGACGTTTCGAGCATAGCCCGTTATCAAGCCAAACTTGTATTAGTATTAGGCTTACTTGTATTAGGCCTTCATGAGAATTTTTATGTTAGCTGAAGGGGTATTCGTGTACAGATAATAACAACGAATGAATGAATAAATGAATAAAGGAATAAATGAATAAACGATTGAATGAATGAATGAATGAATGAATGAATG
Source organism: Aurelia aurita complex sp. Pacific (assembly GCA_004194395.1). NCBI lineage: Eukaryota > Metazoa > Cnidaria > Scyphozoa > Semaeostomeae > Ulmaridae > Aurelia > Aurelia aurita complex sp. Pacific. Next base: position 231,744 of record REGL01000144.1, read on the forward strand.
AATGAATGAATGAATGAGTGAGTGAGTGAGTGAGTGAGTGAGTGAAGTTAAATAAATGCGAACATATATTACTCACAAGATAGAGATAGTCGAAAATCTTTGAAGCAGAATCCATTTGTCCAAGTATCGTAAACATTTCTGTATCTAGCTCTGATTTGAATTCTGATAAATCAATTCCAAGCTCTTCTTCGCACATAACTCGAATCTAAGGGAGAGAAAGTGTGTTTATATCTATGAGTGTATGTCACTAAGAGTTAAGAAGCATCCAGTAGGCTTCTGTCACATCTCATCAGTGGCAAGAAAGAGTCAATTTTGTGTCATCGATATTCGATCTGTATATTCTCAAGCGGCATTTGGCCCGTTAAAGGGGGAGGGGGTTAAGTGTTGCACCATTTAGAAAGGAGGGAGATCTCCGTGGCGAAATTCTTACTTTAGAATTTATAGCGATATCTATTTATCATAATGCTGAAGTATTTTAGAGGTCATACCTTCATCATTCTTACAATTAAGACAGCGTTCTTCTGACTTTCACGGCATATTGAGACAACCTGGCGAAACTTAGAGGGTGCCCGGCAGACCAAGAAATGTATTCTAGACCTTACTTTCTTCAACTAAGATTCAGGACGTGGCCGTTAAGGGGTGGGGGAGGGGCTCCTTAATCAGCGGCCACATGCCGCAAAACATGTGAAAATCGAAAATCGTATGTCGACGGCCCCTTCCAAAACATTGTAAATAGCTCTTTACCTGGCGTGATGTGACTTCATCCAAGTCAACTCTAATCAAGACCTGAAAGATAAAATGTGTCATTTGAAAATGGATTGTCCCTTAGGCAAGGCAGCATAAAAGTACCTGAAGTAATGAGCCTTCATTACAAACTTAACAAGCACAGACTTTCCATCGAAACATTCCAAGGTTGCTGAAAGGAAAAACTTTAACTCTAGTGCATGGATGGGTATTAAATTAAAAAGGATGAAAAATGTCTTTCAAACCTCTTAGTCTTATAATCTAACTGTGATCAGCCGAGACACATTTTTGTACCACCAATCAGAGAGCAGCATTTGCAGTTGAAAGAAAGCCAACAGCCAAATATAATCGAACAACACTCAAATAACGCACTCTGATTGGTTGACCAAGTTGTCATGACAACAATACTGATTGACGTGGACTATCACAGCTTCAAGCAGATTTGCTAGATCTTATTTGCCTCTAAACACGTAAACAGGAAGATGATTTGCTTACAGAGGGGCTGAGGTCTGGAGTGACCTAGATAGTGGTGTCAAGGTGTCCTCATCGCTCCGCACTTTTCAAAGAAATATAAAGCCAAACTATGACTCTTCTCGCTTTTCTTTCTTTTCTTATCAACAACTTATTGTAAATAGGAGTGTATTATATATTTAGCTATTATCTAATTTTAATATTACTTTAGCATGGCTCCCTGTAAAGCAATATGTAAATATTGAGTGGATTACCATGGATAAAAAAAGTTAAAATGAAATGAAAATGAAATGATTACAGAAAAACTCAGGTGTCTAAACTTTCTACATAACGGAAACATCCTTGTAAGTGCTGCTAACCAGTGTTTCCATGTTCAAGTCCCGGAAACTTGATTTCAAAACGTTTCAGTATCGGTATTTTCGCAGAAATAGCTTAGGCCATGTATGAAGTTGTATCACGAGTCGTAGTTGTGTCGATATATTAGTTTGGGAAAATAGCTAAACTACGATGAAGTATAAGTGCACAAACCTCTTTTAACTTCGAACGAAGAAGTTTTTTCACAACGGCTTGCTCTGATTCTCTGTGAAAAAGAAGACGAAAGGCATTATTGATAAAAGATGTATTGTTATAATTACATACAGAAGCAAATTAATGTATCATCGTTTGCAACATTGTGCCTAAGATCTCAAGAATTTCTTTTATTCTGAAGTGTCAGCGATCAAACAGAGATGTCAAACTACAATGCCTGCCAAAAGTCCTTGGAACACTTAGGCCATTTCTAGATAATCCGCAGTTCTACCCGTAGCGATTAGGTTTAAACACCCCCTCGCTCCCGAAACAATGTTGATTTGCAAGGTTATTGTCCCAGCATTCCATCAGGGTCGCAAATTTTCCTGCTATCCCCATTCTATCATCACAGAGCAACATTGTTCTAAAGGGGAGCGGGGGAAATAGTAAAAAAAGGCAAAAATAGCAAAGGTGTTCCAAGACTTTTGGCAGGCATTGCACACCATACTAGGCTTGAACCCATTCCAATTCTGCAGTCAATATTCATTTATTTCTTGCAAGACGTACTGCCATAAAATGGATGGATTTGAAAAACGGAAATTTTGGTCAAGATATGTTTGCAGTAAGAAATAAACTCCTTGAAAAATCTGGCAAAATCACACAATGATATATTGACAGCGTTTGTCATACAGATTTGCGGGGTGAGTGGCCGAGCGGCCTGTACAGTTTCCGTCATGTGACTGAAGTTAAGCTCGGTCGAGTGAGGTCAAACTCCGGATGGGTGACCTCGGAGGCTTGACCTCGCAATTCACCTTGTCGTCCTTCGGAAGGGACGCTTAACTAGGGGTCCCATGCCTGGATGCGGCATGCATAGTGGGCTTAAATTAGCTTTAAGTAGCTAGAAATACTTCCTGCCCACTCAAAATAAATTATTGAAAAAAAAACCAAAGCAAAGATAGTGCATCATAAAAGGCATCAAATTGTTTGTGCAGAGCCCAGAAAACATTATGGTCCCACGTTCACTGACCGGGAGGAAGGTCTCTAATAGCAAAGGAATACCCTATNAAAAATCTGGCAAAATCACACAATGATATATTGACAGCGTTTGTCATACAGATTTGCGGGGTGAGTGGCCGAGCAGCCTGTACAGTTTCCGTCATGTGACTGAAGTTAAGCTCGGTCGAGTGAGGTCAAACTCCGGATGGGTGACCTCGGAGGCTTGACCTCGCAATTCACCTTGTCGTCCTTCGGAAGGGACGCTTAACTAGGGGTCCCATGCCTGGATGCGGCATGCATAGTGGGCTTAAATTAGCTTTAAGTAGCTAGAAATACTTCCTGCCCACTCAAAATAAATTATTGAAAAAAAAACCAAAGCAAAGATAGTGCATCATAAAAGGCATCAAATTGTTTGTGCAGAGCCCAGAAAACATTATGGTCACACGTTCACTGACCGTGAGGAAGGTCTCTAATAGCAAAGGAATACCCTATGCCAAACCCTAAACACATCCATCTTTTATTCAAAAGTGAGGAAGGTTCTAGCAAGAGCATCTACTTGTCCGGAGGAAGGTTGAGCATGTTTCTGAGCTCTGTATTTGTGAAAAAAAAACACTTACTCTTGATCTGTTAAAACCATGTCAAATTGCCTTGTTGAGAGAAGATCATCCATCATATTCCTGAAAATGAAAAAGTCCTCTTCAGAAATAGCAGAAATTTGAAAATTCGACTGTCGGGACAAGCGTACAGTACTACCTATCATATGGCTTTGCGGTAAATGTACCCAAATGCAACCAAATGTACCCAAATGCACCCAAATGCACCCAAATGCAACCAAATACAACCAAATGCAATCAAAACGTCAAAGAAAACCTGAGATGGTTGCTGCATTTAACTGAAAGATTTAGTAGATTTCGTTTGAGTGTGGGTCCGCTCGATTCAGAAAGAGCAACAGGGCGCACTTTTGGGCATCTGAAGTACAGTAATCTTTGAAAGCTACAGACAGAGGAAATGAGGAAAAATCTTAAAACGTCTGCAGCAGGAATTTGTCGAATTAGTTCATGAAAGTGACCAGTGGGTAATGCATTTTCTTATGTTCTGCGTGAAGTACAAACAATTGATGATCAAAATTTGATCAACATCTGGAAAACATGAATAAAATTCCAGAAGCAGACATCTCGATTGAGTCTTTCATCTTGGATCCATATTAATGCCATTTCTTAACAACTCCTTTTGCAGTATTAAAAGTGAAGTCGAAGTTGTTAGTGCCAAGTTTTTAGTGCCAAGTGCTGGGATGGCAGAAGTAGAGAAGATTTCAAATGGTGGGCTCTACAGGGTATCAAACCCTGTCCGCCTGATTGTTGTGGCTGCAAAGTCAAAGTCAATGCGCCACAACACCTCCCCACAAAGTGAGTTTGCCATCTAGATTTCAGGGAATCGCATTTAGCTGTGTTTATTTGCATGTGGAGCTACACTAATCCGTCGTAGAAAAATCAATCAATCTATCAATCAATCAATGAATCAATCAATCAATCAATCAACGTTTCAATGGCTAATTACTGGTAGTACAGGTTCCAAATCTTTGAATCGGTGTAAAAAGGTGGGTGCAAAATTCTATGACCCATCTCATTTAATTGAATGCCTTGAAAGAAACTTTCGGTACTTATCTATAATTCTACCGTTTGGCTGTTAAAAAATCTTGAATACTTTTTCGAAATAGACCTTTTAGCTATTCTGAAAATAATCAGAATCGAACGCCATTTTGTTACATTTGTAGAATGTTCGAATGTGCACAATAGTAATAGAAGCCCTAATGCCACTCGATCCAACCTCGTGTATAAAAATCTATGAAAATAACGCTCGATCCAGGCTCTTTTGTAGAACAGCTAAAAGGTCTATTAAAGCATATTTCATATTTCAAGTCGTTTTATGATATGACGTTATCAAGTTTTGAAATCGCAAACCAAAAGAAGGACAAGACTTTCGCTTGGTACCATACTGTAGACATCCATAAACCATTATTTTCTTGAAATTTATTTCATATTTGATCAAAAATTTTAAAAATTACGAATGCTTCATGTTTTTCAAAATTTTTATTGAATTCTTAAAAGAGAAGAAAAATACCACAATTCTGAAAATATTGAAAATTTCAGAAAAGTCCAATGGTATAATTATAGCGAAATAGCAAGAGTTTCTTTGAAGCCATTCAGTTAAAAGAAATAGGCCATAGAATTTTACACCAAGCTTTCTAAAGATTTGCAACCTATGCTATCCCTTGATGTATTATTGCCAATGATGAAATAATTAACAATCATACCATTCACTGATGCTTGTTGGATCAGAGGTGATTTGGTTTCGATAAAAACTGAGAAATTCTTTGTATGCAGCACTGTCATGTCCATATCTCGCAGCCATTTCTATTCCACGTTGAATTACATGCATGGCAGACCTAAATATATAGAGACAGAACGATAGTACACAGATCTACAGAATGATGTTCATAAAATGTAAGAAATCCTTTTCAATCCATCTTTCCAATCTGTGGGTAACCTATAAATGTCTACAATCCTGGTAGTATTTTTTCTTTCATATTCGACCTTGAAACTCATAGAAAGTCCATGTTTTGATCAACAATGTTCATAAAAGCTCCCCTATAATCAAAAGACAGTTGGGCAATTGAAATAACCAGGTTTTGCGAGCTAAACAAAAGTTCTCCAACTTCTCCAGGTTTCAAAGTAAGATAATTTCGAAACGGAATAAGATATTAACTTCGGATTTGCACTGTTGAGTCCAGAACTTATTCAGCTTTCAGGAAATGTAAACAAAACTGGAATTCTAAGAATTCGATTTTACCTCGACTTCCACCTCTGTGCCCACTGTGATTACTGTTTTAAAAGATGTTACTCTATTAGGGCAATAAAGGATAAAAGTGGCAAACACGATTTTATAAAACCGGCATGCAGAGGAGAAAAAATGCATTGCAGACCTAATGATATAAAGGACAATTTTTCGCAATCGCAACAACAGAAGAAAAAACTGATATCTCCCATCTTTGACGGCTTGATGTAATTGGCTTAAATTTGGCAGACAGAGAGAACAAGCCTAGGGGGACCAAAGTGTGTCTCACTTTTGAGAAAAATTGCATGGTCCAAATTTAACATTTGAAAGGATCTCAAAACGAGGCTAGGGAGCGAGGGGCAAAATTATTTTATTAATTATTCTGAAGCTAAGGCATACAAAGGAAATTTGAGAAATAATTTGGTAGATTATTGTGTTGAGCATGCAAAAATCTCATTGAGCTTTAATGAAACTTATCTAGGGGACAGGGAGGTTCTAGAAGGGGGGAAGGTTCAATGTTCACGTATTCAGATGTATAACGCACAATTTTTGGATATTTGTATTCTTTTTGGCTTATAAATATTCCCCATTTAATGACGAATCGAATGATGTAAAGCTGATAAGTGTTATGTCGCAGGCGTGATAATCAAGAGAGAAAACACCGTGAGTGGTCCGTGAATGAAGGGGTACAGTAAACTTATAGATTTGGAACCTATGCTTCTCAACATAATACTTTTTGAAAGATATAGAGCTTGAGGGGCATGTTCGAAAAGAATAAAGCAAACAAAGGAACATTACCATAGTGTTTGCACTGAGATTGGTTTGAAGCAGTGAGTTCTTTCTGAGTCGTATGACACATGGAAGCCACTAAAATAAACATCATCAATATATCATAACTAACCAGACGATGCTAAGGATTACACAAAGCACTACAGGGCAAGAAATAAATTATAGAACATATAAATCGCGTAGAATCTTGGGAGATTACCTTTGAAAATGAGGGAGTACGATTTTGGAATAATCTGCCGAAATCGATAAGAAACGTGACACAAATAAAACAGTTTACGAAAATCAAAATACGTACCCATCCCCATCCAATTTTGCGATTGTTGAACTATACAGCTCCAGGACTAATCCGATGGTTGGACTAAAGGAGAAAGTAACCAAAGCATTGACTTTTGAAAATTTTTTAACACTATCAACAAAAATAAAAGATAAGGATGACGGGAAAATACTAGTGGCTCTGGCTCGCATCTAATGAATAAGTGGTGAATAACAAAATAAAGGTATTCGCCAAACCACATGCCAATAAAGTATCCATCAATAGACTTTTTTACTCGTTAGAAAAGAGGCTTGGATCAAGCGTCTAAATATGGTCAATCTTGTGAAGGAAAATAAAAGCATGACCCCCGTTCTCAGTAAAAACACTGCTAGCTGTGGCAAGAAGTTGCTTCTTCGGATCTCAACACTTTTCAGCGAGTTAATCAACGATAACTTTACTCAAATTGGTTCAGTTTATACACTGGCAAGCTTCATTTGCCTTCTGGCGTTGTTTCTCGTTATTTTCATTTGTCGTTAGCTGATTTTGTTGTGTAGCTGTTTCAAAACAAGATAAGAGCTTGCACGAAGTTTGTATTTTCAAGCGTTGTTATTCAAATGAAAGAAAAGTCAGCTAAGAATGAAAGAAATAACGAGAAATGACGCAAATAGACCAATAACATTTGCCTGCGTATAAAGTAAACTATTGCTAACTCACTTTGCACAAAGTAGTTGATAATGAACTCTCTGAAAAGTGTTGAGATCCGAAGCAACTTCTTGCCACAGCTAGCAATGTTTTTACTGAGAACGGGGGTCATGCTTGTGTTTTCCTTCACAAAATTTACCATATTTGGATGCTCGATCCAACCCTCTTTTCTAACAAGTAAAAAGGTCTATTATGCCAACCATGTGGCCATCCTTTGAAACTGCGTTGAGACTGATAATAAAGGTTGATGAAAATTCTGCATAACTTTGAGCTTAAAGAACGCCGGTCAACCAGCATCCTTTGCGGTCGCGCTTTGCTGAGCACTGCTATGTACGATGTCATATGAAAATGGCTGCCGCAGTGGAAAAGCAAAATGCGACGCGCGCACAGGATGCTGGTTGACCGGCGTTCTTTAAATTAGTGACTGCGAGCAAAGCAATATTCTAGGAAGGAACGAAAAATAGAAATATGTGCCCCTTCTATTCAAAATCTCTGTAGGGCCTAAGCTTGATCTCTTGTAATCGACTTTCATCATTTCAAAGGGGAAAATTTTTACAATTTGCAGCAAGATGCAACCCAGCTTGCACGTATTTGAAGTAATGGTGAACATTCCTTGGTGTAGTGTGAAGGATTCTTGCATGAAAAGCTCAGTTGTTAAACCTATAAAAGTTCGTAGCTCAAACTTACCCGTCCACCCAATCAATGCCAATAAGCAAATTTCCATAATTAGGACTTGTAACGGCAGTTAAATATCTCTTCTTGTCCGGTAACTGGCTCTCTATACGTACAGCCTGGAAAACATAAATGAGGCTGCTTCACAGCTACACTAACAGAAGCGCAAAGATATTCAAATCGCGGTTGTAAACAGTTAAACGCTTCAGGCGATTAAATTAGCATAGGGCTCAAATCTTTAAAAAAGTCGGTGTAAAATTCTATTACGGTTTCACTCGAATTAAATGGCTTGAAAGGAACTTATAGTACTTTGCTGTAAATCTGCCGTGAAAACATTTAAATCATCGTAAATCTTATACCAAAGGAGGAAAAATCATATAACTTTCAACAAAATCATAGTTTATGAAGACCTACAATATGGTGAAACGCAGAAATCAGTATCTTTTCTGGTTTAGGATTTAGAAATTTGATGACGTCATAGCCTCAAATTTAATAAATGCCGCCATTTTGAAACTAATCAAGATATCAACAAATTGCAACGGCAGATTTACAGTAAAAAACGCTAAGTTCCTTCCAAGCCATTTAATTCGAGTGAAACCGTAATAGAGTTTTCCACCGACCTTTTTAAAAAAAAAAAAAAAAAAAAAAAAATTATACCAAAGGAGGAAAAATCATATAACTTTCAACAAAATCATAGTTTATGAAGACCTACAATATGGTGAAACGCAGAAATCAGTATCTTTTCTGGTTTAGGATTTAGAAATTTGATGACGTCATAGCCTCAAATTTAATAAATGCCGCCATTTTGAAACTAATCAAGATATCAACAAATTGCAACGGCAGATTTACAGTAAAAAACGCTAAGTTCCTTCCAAGCCATTTAATTCGAGTGAAACCGTAATAGAGTTTTACACCGACCTTTTTAAAGATTTGAGCCCTATGCTGATTAAATTACGAGTATAACGTACATGGCGACTACAGTAATACATCTCTTTCACAGTATGCACTGGGAGCAGTAGCATGATAGTTGGCATCGTTTATATTCTTATAACCTTCTGCTGTAAGTTTTCTACAAGAGACGTATGAAATTTTATGATGAAATGTATTTGCAACATCTATAAATCAATGATGCCAAAGCTATTAGGGAGTTTTAACATATAAACCGGGTGTCGCAAAAAAGTACTCCCGTTTGAAAAATCACCAACATTTGATGACATGGCCGATCTGCCATTTTCTTTTTTTGTCAAGTATCATTATATGATAAGATTAAAAATGGAGATCATTAGCGAACTCGATGATACAATCTACTGTAGGGAGACTGCTTGATAAAACGTCAATTGTTTACCAAAATTCTTGTCTGACTAAGGGCTCTTTTCTGCCCGAAGAAGGTCAAGAAGATGCAGAGTCACTGTATATGAACTTTATATATAAATATATATATTATATACCATTTTTAGCATATCTTCTTCTCTAAGCATTGTGGTCATGGCTTGCAAATGAAATTGCAGCTCTCCTTGAAAAAGAATGGAAAACTTTTTAAACTTGGAAACTAATTCATTAGTATTAGAATCAATGGGAAAGAGCATTTTTAGATAATATACAAAGTGAGTAAAAAAATGCACACCGTTATAAAGGTTATTGCTCTCTAAATAACAAAGCTACAATATTTTGCAATATTTGATTTAAAAGCCAACATTCTAAATTATTTTTCAAATTTTCCTCGCTGAGATTGTTAACTCCGTTCAGATTTGTTAAGGAACTTTTTGAGAAAGTCACTTTGAGGAGCTTTAAAAGATGTCCTAAAGGCATATGACCCAATATATCCAACTGGAACACATTTTAGCATGTACACAGTCCTCCTGGGGAGGATGAAAAAGTCTTACCTCTAGAATGAGAAACTTATTCAGAGGGATTTATGCCAATACATGCTCTATATGTTTCATTGTTTTTAGGAAGGAAAACCAACACAATTTTGGTTGTCGTTTTCACTCAGTTTTGCAGGTTTTTGAAACGGGCTTTCTGCAGAAAATCTCCTATGTCTACCGGGTGAGTCAATAAAATGCCCAGCGTTAAAAAGGTTACTGCTCTCTGAATATATAAGCAACGATATTTTGCAATATCTGATTGAATAGCTAACATGTTCAACTATTTTTAGAATTTTTCCTGGCTGAAATCGGTCACTCCGTTCAGCTTTGACAAGGGATTTTCTGAGTAAAGTCCCATCGAGAAACCTTAAAAAACGTGCTAAAATCGTGAGTAAGTTTCCCTGATATCTTTACCTTACAGCAATGACTTGAGCACACTTTAGCACGTGCTATTCTCTTGGGGGAATCAAAAAGTCTTTCCCCTTGTATGAATAACTTATTCAGGGGGGATTCTATTCTCCCAAGATGACAATATACATGAATGCATAAAATTGTCATGATTGCTAGGAAGGAAAACAAAGGGAAATTTTGCTTGTTGCTTTCATTCGTTTTTGCAGGTTTTCGAAAGGGACTTTCTGTAGAAAATCTCCCATATTGACGGGAAGGAAGAGCGGATTAAAGCTGGGTAAATTACTGAAACTAATTGGACATATCAAGAATAAAACAAGACAGTTTTCAGTACTATTGCTTTTGATATTCAGGGAGCAACATTTCTTCAAACACAGGGCCTTATTATTGATTCACCCGGTACATCTACATGATAATCAATAAGACATTTAAGGCATCACACATACAATCTTGGCCAAAATACTTGGGGACAAATGACAAAATTGGACTACCTCGGTCTTTGATTATGTGCCCCCTGCTCCCCCCGTTTCAAGGTTGCTTGAATCAAACACCATTCAACCTTCTCAACATTGAAGTAGGGGGAAAGGGGGATCAGGAGGTTCTAAACGTATGTTTTTGCCTTGATATTTTAGGAAACATCGTGAAAACACCGAAATTTGCCTCTGTCCCAGCTTCTTTTGGCCAGGATTGTTTATCCATGGAAAGGGATGATCAGGTAAATTATGGAATCAAATTGAATATGTTGGCAATGAAAAAAGAACTTTTTTCAATATCATTGTTTTGATATATCAGCAGTATATTTTCAAATGCGGTGCACATTTTATCTTTAATTACTCAGTATAATAGCTTTTCTTGAAGGAGAAGATATAGAACAAACAGGATCAGAGTTGAAAATATTAAGCACTTCTGATTCAGAATGCTCTAAGATATCAATCAAATTTATTTGACATGATAAAATGGGGTTTAGCCTAACTAAGAAACTATAAAAAGTTGTCTTTCTTGGGGAAGTTTTCCAGAGATCACAGGCAGTCTTTGGATTCTTGAGCATGCACATACAATTTCAGTTCTGTTCTGTTCTGCTCTGTTCGGTCCTGTTCTGTAAAACATCCAGCAAAATCTACAATTCTAAACTTACCACAAGATTTGCTGTGTGGAGGTGTGGCTGTTCTTGCTTTGATACCATCAGGGAGAGAAACTGCACCTCCTTTTGATGCAAAAAAGCCAGCAAAGCTTGGCCTGCAACAAAAATGTTATTCACATTCAAGCCCGAAATTATTCATGCTCATGCCAGTTTTGGAGGAATTTTAAATTGATCTATTTGTGAGCCAATTTCATTGTGATTGAAGATATGTAAGAATAAAAAAGGCTCAAAGCGGCACTACAAGAGACATTTCAAGAAATACAGAATATCTAAGTTACTACAGAATATCTACAGTACAGTGCATGCTTTTACCCCTTCTGTTTGAGTCAGAAAACAACAGGGGTGGAAAAAATATTTTAATTTCTGGGACCAAAAAGTCGTTGAAAAACTTTCTGTCTAAACAAGGGTGCTCCAAACAAGAATCCACTTGTTGGCAGGTCATGATAGAAATACGTGGGTCACAATTTGAAGATTGGTCAGTAATCTCCCTGAAGTACTGTAGTGGCCATGGGTTTTTCCTTTCTAAAGCAACACAGGCAAGTTTTTCAATCTTACAACAACGTTGCCTCCTTCTCACAGCTCACCATAATTTGGAGCAAAAGCTCTCATAACCACAGCGTGAGTTCTCATATCTAATGTGTAGCTATGCAAGTATTTACCGAATGTGATAGATGTATATAGGTATGTTTGCTAAATTACCAGTAGCAATACTAAAGTTGTACACAGTATCAGGTACATGCCTGGATAAGATTGCTGGAATTGTTTTCCATGGGTGGAAAAAATAGCGGACCACGGCACCAATGGTCCCAAAAAGTTTTTAGGTCTCCAGAAAGAAAGAAATGTGAGAAGAAGAGGGACTTTGAAAATCCACAATTTTCTCTTTGCATTTCGAACTAAGTCTTTAGAAATTGGACTGATGTTTGGTTAATTTAGGCTGTCTCCAGACTACAACAATACTGTTTATAACTTGGTAAGTTGTCAGTCGCAAAGTCAATCAAATTCAATAAACATCCATTTCAACTGAGATTGAGGATTACATTGGATGCACCAGAATGGTGATATTGATTACCATTTTGTCAATAATCTTTGTGCGAACCAACTTCTTGGACTTTGCATCTAAGATGCATGAATTTACAGTCTCTACTACTTAGCTTTAAAAGTAAAGTACAGTACTTTACTTTGTAACATGAGAAACGTTTGTGCTTAAAAATATCCTTGTCTGCTTTGCATTCATTTTGTGTGCCAATGATGTCAAAATTGACACATCAAGATGAGAGGAATCTTGACAAATAAAATATTTGGCAATGATTAGATGCAGACAATGTGCCTACCATAATATATTGCTAAATATAAGTAACTTTGGGCCTGTTTGTAATCTTTTCTCTTTTTTATTCAATAATTGAATGCATGTTATTCACAAGGTGACAAGGTAAACTCTTATGGCCTGACAAGAACAAAATCCCACCCTGTTATAAAGACACTTAAATGAAAATAACATGTAATATCTACCGTAATGGGTGTGCCAAAAATTATCTACAGTCCTTTCAACAAGCCATGATAAATGATAAACATGACCAATTACTGTACCGGGTGAGCCAGAAAAAAGTTCCCACATTCAAAAATTTGTAGCACCACAAGTGCTTCATGGATTTGAATGATTCAAATCCTTGTTAAAAGCCAAAAGACCAAAGTATTTTTGTGATTTTTCTCGTCTTCTTAGGAGCACTACAAATATAGGTAAATTGAACTTTGAAAAATTTCTATGTAATGTGCATACGATAGCTCTCCCCCATACGAAATTGCATTTTTCCTGTTGTTCTCAGCGAGGAGTCCTTTGTGATTTGATACAGTATTTTAGGCCTTTTTCAGTCATTTTGCAACCACCAAGTTTTTGTAAACTTGTATTTACCAATCTTGCCAGTGCTTGTAAGAAGGCAAGAAAAATCACAAAAATACTGCGATCTTTTGGCTGTCAATATTGATTCATTCCAATCAATCCAGTTCTCTTGATGCTTTGAATTTTCAAAAGTGGGAACTTTTTTCTGGTTCACCAAGTATGAAGTTCAAAATGTTAATCTTTACTTAAAATCCCAAAAAATATTCAAATATGTATATTTATGATTATTTTTCAATTTTCAGCCAAATGATTTTCGCGTTTTAAGTCAAATTTTTCTTGAAAATTCTTAGACTGAGACTTGAAACAGCCCAAATTGATTGCAAAACACAAGGCAAATTTTCTTCATACTGAAAAAATTCCTAAGAAAACTTAGGAATCAACAAGCCCATTGGTTGTGATCAGTTGAATGAGCGGTCGCTCGATCCTTGCACAATCTCCAGACTGTTACCTCAAAACCATTTGCTTTTTATCTAACTGTAGCTTTCAACAAAGATTTTGTTTTTATCAAATTGATTTGCTTTGATATTTTTTCAAACTCCGTTGTCAAACAGTTTTCAAGAAAAACTTGAAGCTCACTGAAAAAAGCAAAGATCTGCTAAATTTGGAAATATAATTATCATTTCAAAACTTACGATCTCATCCTTCCAAGTTTTGGGGGTCTTGGGCCTGATGACTGAATATCTTTTACTTGAAAATCATCTTTTTGGTCATCCTGATGGCAGAATTGTCAACAGTTAATTATTGCCAAATGGTGATGAATTGCCCTTGGGGCAGGTATTCACTGACAGGTGCATGCCACTCATATTCAAGGGAACATTCTCTGCATTGAGGTGCAAAGCTTGCGCTGTGGCACCTTTTCATGCACTGCATCATAGTAACTTTAGGGTGTTCCCAGAAAGCTCACTTATTTGTAGGAATTTTAATGAGACAGGTAGAAATCTAAAAATAATTCTTGACAAACAACAGGCCTTAACCAGGAAGTGAAGATCCACTGGAAATAGTCAGGGTCACATATTAGGTCTTTTATCATATTTTAAATGTGTGGATTACTTTACAATGTGTATACTGATTGTGGAGTTATGACAAAGGCATCCTTAAAATTCACAATTCTAGGCAACGCAAAGCAAGTTAAAAAAAAGATTAAATCCAAAGCATAATAACTTGATGTACAAACAAAAAACTATCAAAAGTTTTTGCACTACCCACTTTACCTCTACACAGGGAATTCCCCCATTCCATCCCCCGTCTTTAGATACAGCCGATTCTACGAATGCAGCTATTGTTGTGCGTGTGACAAAAAACGCGTCATTGTTAACTGGAATGCCTCAAGAAAGAGCTACGCTTCAAGTGCGAATTCAACTTAACTTTACCACCAGTAGACCCTACTGATCAAATGCCTGGATGTGCCCTGGGGCGGGCAGTGGTGGCCAGCTCTGAAAAATTTGAAAGATGTGGGGGGTCCTGGGGATTCTGACAAAATTTTTCAGCATAACGGCATACCAAACTAACTTTATGTCATTTTTCTTACTTTTTTCTTTGAAAATTTTTGCAGACTTTTGGAATCTGGAGTGAACTCCCCAATCCCCCCTGTGGCACCACAGTTGGGGGCGGGAGCTGATATCAGGGCATGGATTTGACTCATACATTATTATTCCAAATGTTTTTCCTTTGCTCGTCTTTGTCTTTCCATTCCAGGAACAAAACATATCTTTATTCATAAACTGTGTACGCTTTTCACAGCCCAGGGACCAGCCCAGGACAATTTTACTAAACTAAAATCATTTTAGCTCCCTCTCTATTCCTTTTTAAGTAAGGGCATTAACTTTTCTATTCAATTTCCTATAACAACAAACAATCTACAACAATAAGATCTTTCATGTTTGATTAAGCAAACTACTTGTAAATGGGGAGCTTTACAACAGATTTGTAGCTTAATTCCCTCATAGCCTGAGCTTGCATTCTCTTGTTTGGCTATGAATGACGTTTTGTTATTTAGGCCTAATAAAAACCCTGGCCTTGTTGAAAATCTTCGATAAAAATTGACTGGAAGACACGAAAGCAAGCAATTTCTAACATAATGACCAAGAAATATACTGTGTTATTTCATATTGAACAATAAAACAGCAGACAAGATATCATTTGAGTGAAAAGTGACAACTTCCAATTCTATTTCCTGATTGGTGACCTAGAAATTCTTACCGATTCCTCATCGTCGTCGCTTGCAGAGCTCAAAAATCCTTCGACAGATTGCGAACGCTCAACTGTGAGCAACGCCATTGTCAACTAGGTTCGTTGTTGATGATATAAGCCTGGTCAACAACTGTTTACTTGTGACTTATTTCTTGTCTGGAGTTTGCTTTTTGTCTTGAAATATTTGTGGTTGAATTCGCTCGGAAAGCATCCTCAGCAGCCATCTTGTTTTCAACAGAGTTTTTAGTCAACTGGGCATGCGCAAGTCATCACACCCAAGCAAGCGAACCAAGGAAGCAGTTGGGGGTGTGGATTTGCCGGAAATGGGGCGTAAATCTCTAGCCCTGGTATCGTGGCCTTTACTTTTTCAAATTAGTAAATCTCTAGCCCATGCCGTGTTAGGGACAGGGGGAACTGAGGGGGCCATAGCTTGCATTTTGCAAATATTCTTCGAAAATTATTCTCGTTCTTGTCTGCGTGCAGAGTTCACTGCAATAGGCTATAGTATGGATTCCATGTTATTGGATATTGGGATTGGATTGGATCAGCGTCTTGTGGACTATCTGGACTAAATTGTATCTGTATATTAGGAGACAAGGGGGCTGGGGGGCTGCAGCCCTCCCAACGTCGGAAAATTTTGCAAAAATCAGCTATAATCGGGCAGAAATCCGCGTTAAGTCGGGCAAAAGTTTCTTAAACAATGGATTTTTTATCGGGCAGCCCCCCAAATTTTATCCCCCCTACGCCGATGAATTTTACCATATCAATTTTCTGTCTTATGCCCTTGCAGTTTAGCTTTTTGTTTGTATAGTTAGCAATGCAATTGCATCTTTTGTGGAGTTTAAAAAAGATGCATGAAACGGGTGAATTGAATTGCCTGGTATTTACTTGAGACTTGAGTGTCCATTTTTGGTCGGTATCGGCATTAAAATGTCCCTACTTTCCTTCAGATGTTTTTTCTGAGATAACTTCTACGGATCTGCTTCTTGGCATTCCAAGCACCATTTCCAATAATAACAAGACTTCTGGTCCAACACAGTTTTGCCGAATATGCCACTATGTACAAACAAATTCTCAGACATTGTATCTCTGCTATCCAAAGAAAACTTAACGATTTCTTAGCAATTGCTTTATACATAAATCGATCGATCAAATGAAATTTTGGCCAAAGAATGTTCCTTGTTGCTTACCTCCATTCATCTACTTCCAAAGCAAAAATTGAACTCCATTACGAGCGACCAGAACTCGGCCCCAACTCGACACTTCACATCAAAACAGTTATTAGAGCTTGGTTACAGCAACAATTAACATTTTACAGATCTGTTCCATATCAACATGAGTTAGTGCAGAGACAAAAAGCTGTGTTTACATTCGCCATTTACAGGCCAACCAGAACATTGAATTCTTTCACTGAATATATATGTAGGCACGTGTTTTAACCAATGTCAGAGTGAATCTTTATTATCTCTGAATGATACATACGTAAGTAATGAGATTCATTGTGGGTTTGGCAAGCAAAAAGGGCCTAAATTTGTTGCATTTTGCGGGTAGCTTATCGACATTATGTGTAAGGATGTAACCATTGTCGAGTTAATGGTTATTGTTCATGAAACTGTATCGTATCAGTCCATGGGATTGTCTCGTTCAACAGTTCAATTTGACAAAAGACTGGTGGCTCAGATAAAACACATGACAACACGAAACTCTTTTTCGGTAAAGTAAGCGGCAAGGTATTCAGTTTCAGTTTCATTTTAAAATTCACACAACATGCAAAGTTTCAATACAAAATACATTAAATACAACAATACAGATATAAAATAAACGATACAAGCACCTAAAATTAAACTAAGGAAGAGAACATATGAAAACTGTATGTGGGGAATTCCTTAAGGAGGAGCTCTCTCAGTAGATAGACTAATCGAGGAGAGAGCATCCCCTACTAAAAATCCATATTTTCAGTAATCAGTATGATTCCAAAAGATGTATTATGTGCAAGAGACCTAGAATTACCACAGTGACCCCAAGCCCACGGAGCCCACTCCAGGCAAAATACCCAAATCCACAGCTAACGCCACGGAAGGGTTTTGTACCCAGAACAGGCCCCAAAAGCAAGAGCCCACCAAAGCCACTCCAAAGTCAGCATGCTTTAAAGAATTTTGAGATTTACAGCCTTGACTGAAAAAGGCTGTATGCGAGAGATAGCTTTGAGCAGATGGACAGAAAGCGTGAATTTGATTTCCCCTTGATTCTCTTAAAGAGCAAGTCAAAATCGTTTAATACTTAGACTAATACGGCACAGATTTCAGACAGTCCAAAATTGAAGCGAGCCTGCAAAGCACTCTGGGTGACAATTACTCGTTAATGAAAGAAAAAAATAAGCTCATTTTGTTTGGTATCCTTGCTCTCCAGATACAGAAAATACGAAAAATGCAAACATGACAGTCCTTCTCTAAGGAACCTTAAAGACCCTCTGCTAGCCATGATGCCTTGCGTGCTGTTGCTGTCCCGTGATGCAATGCGATAGGAGTTTCAGATTATCTGAAAGTCTGCGAAGCTAGGCCAGTGTTGTTGTTAGATCGCTCCTTCCATAACGAGTGAAAAGTCAAGTTACAATGGATACAGAGAAGCAAATGGTACATCCAAGACTCTTAGGAAACCACAGTGGGCTATTATTTGTGTCTTTTTTCAAGCCTGATACACGTTTTTTTATAAGAAACTTGGATCAGCACTTAGTACTAAAAGTTTCTTAATTTCGCATGAAAATTTTGGTGTTTTAGTAGTAAAAGTTTCTTAATTAGTTTCTTATTTGTTTGGGCCTAAAATTGCGGTACTGTTCGAAGTTGAGCCTTCTTCTCGAGAAAGGGCTTCCATTTTGCATTGAAATTGTCAGCAAGAAGAAGCCATGCAAGTCAAGAAAAGACGAATGTACCTTCGTTACAGAGACATAGAATAAGAGAGACATACAGAAATAAAGTTTTGGAGTTTCTTAACTGTTCTTGAGCTACAAGAGTTTCTTAAATTTTTGGTCATCGTAGTACTAGTTTCTTATAAACCAGTTTCTTATAAAAAAACGTGTAGGAGAACCGTAAACATTTCCCAACACCATTGCTCAGTTTGTGTTGTTTTTCTCATGTGCTGCTTTGCGCAAAGCGTAATGGTTAGTAGACCAGGAGGGGTGCTTGACTTAAATTTGTATGGGGGTGTGTCCATGAAAATTTTTTTCTTTACCCTGGTCCAGAATTTTTTGCTCCAAATGATAACCGATTTTGGAAAAATTTTTGGATTTTGGAAAAATTGGTGACAAGTATACTCCAAAACATGAAAATTTGACCGAGAAACGACCCGATCTAGCAAAATATCCCCCCTTTGGCATGTTTTGACAGCCTGCTCTAGAAAAATTGCCTTATTTTGATATCCTGTGCTAGAAAAATTGGTGAAAACGATAACCTTAAAAACGGCATATCCCCGTCGGGCAAATATACTAAGTACCCCCCCCCCCCCCCGGGTTAGCAGATGGTCTTTAAAATCTATTACCGTAAGCTTCTGTGATGGTTTACCAATATAAAGTGTGGACCAATAAGAACTTCAAATGTTTGAGAATTTGTAATAGGAATGAATCAACGTTTGAATGATAGCCGAACTTCTGAAGCATTTTCGTGACGTTTCTTCTATCTTTCTGCGCTTTGTTAAATACAGTAGTAAGGCCCCGCATTTAAGAAGCCCCCTTTTCACAACTTACCCTGAAAAGTTTCTCATATCTATGATACTTCTCATTTTTTCAGGCTGAAAGTTTCTTAAGTTTCTAATTTCTTTTCTGGAAAGTCCTGGAAAAAAGAGTACAACAGAAAATGGTTATTCATTCGACTAGCCATATGTGTATGTTATCAATGATTGTCAAGAACATCAATTAAACTTTAGGTAACAATTTGTTAAATCGAAGACATCTTTGTACCAATTTCTTATCAGCCCTGAATGAAGCGGAATACTCCCCAAACCGTCAGACCTGGACTTAGTGGTGATCAAAATACAAGAAACTTAATTTTGGGTATGAGCCTCAAAAGTTTCTTATAAGTAGGGGGTTAATTATTTTTCATCAGCCTAAAAGTTTCTTAGGTGATTTCTTAAATGCAGGGCCTTACTGTAAGGTAAAATTGGATTTATGAAAGTTCCTTTACTTCCAAATGCGCGAAAAAGGGTAAATAACCCTCTCTTAGAGCAACATGCAAATACTGTACATTTTCCTCGAGACCTAGAAATTGATTCTGCAAAAGTATCAGATCTTATGTGATGTGGCTTTGTAAAGATTTGCTTCTTAACTCTTGAAAAGAGCGCAATGTGTTTGAGTGTTGAGGTTGTTTATAATTTGGTCGAGTGTTTTAGGCCTCTTTTCATGCTTTTCAAAGTTACAGATTTTTGCAAACTAAATTTTACCTATATTTTCAATGCCCAGAAAAATAGAAAAAAGATCACAAACATACTTCAGACTTTCAGCTATCNAAGAGTACAACAGAAAATGGTTATTCATTCGACTAGCCATATGTGTATGTTATCAATGATTGTCAAGAACATCAATTAAACTTTAGGTAACAATTTGTTAAATCGAAGACATCTTTGTACCAATTTCTTATCAGCCCTGAATGAAGCGGAATACTCCCCAAACCGTCAGACCTGGACTTAGTGGTGATCAAAATACAAGAAACTTAATTTTGGGTATGAGCCTCAAAAGTTTCTTATAAGTAGGGGGTTAATTATTTTTCATCAGCCTGAAAGTTTCTTAGGTGATTTCTTAAATGCGGGGCCTTACTGTAAGGTAAAATTGGATTTATGAAAGTTCCTTTACTTCCAAATGCGCGAAAAAGGGTAAATAACCCTCTCTTAGAGCAACATGCAAATACTGTACATTTTCCTCGAGACCTAGAAATTGATTCTGCAAAAGTATCAGATCTTATGTGATGTGGCTTTGTAAAGATTTGCTTCTTAACTCTTGAAAAGAGCGCAATGTGTTTGAGTGTTGAGGTTGTTTATAATTTGGTCGAGTGTTTTAGGCCTCTTTTCATGCTTTTCAAAGTTACAGATTTTTGCAAACTAAATTTTACCTATATTTTCAATGCCCAGAAAAATAGAAAAAAGATCACAAACATACTTCAGACTTTCAGCTATCAATCAAACTTTTATTCATTTCGATACCTGAAACATTCTCTGCGTAACAAACTCTTAAACAGTTGAAGTTCTTTTTGGTCCATTCGATGTGGTGTGGTAGATCTTGACGGAGACAACAAGGACAGATTTTGTAAGACAATAGCATGAATTGCTCTTGATTGACATTGCAATTCAAAGCGATTAGCGACTGCAGACAAAGGAAATTCTCTCAACCAGTAATTCAAAACAAACAAGGCCGCAAAATGTTCCCCAAAACCAGTAGGGCAAACTCTCGCCTTGTGCACACGGAAAGGTGGTTTTCAAGAGAAGTTTATATGTGCTTATAACGCAAGAAGAAGGGTAAATTTAGAGATCTGCCAGGCGGATTTTGTTTATTTGATTCAGGAGCTGTGTGGTAATTGTTCATGTACGTCCTAAATACGCAAGAATTACAATGCCTTCTGCTTGGCTTCTGAATCAATAAAACAAAACCAACTAACTGATGTTATTGCGTTTACAAAATCTGTCCTTGTTTACTGGAGACTAGACTGTTATCAAATGTATTTAGACATTTCTTCTTTAATAAAACAGGGCATAAATTAATAGTAGAAACTAGTACAAATCAACCAAGCGCTGCAAAAATATTGTTAAATCTATTTACGCGATATTTTCAATATATTTATGGCTAAATCATCTATACAAATTATCAATATTTTGAATAAGCATCTTGTAATTTATTTCATTATAACAAATATACAAATATAAAAATTTGCAGCGAGAGGATGCAAGAAAAGCCAAGAAAACTATTTCTTGTGACAGTGGGGATTTTAAAATCATTATCGACAAAACTGTTGACGAATAAAAGTATATGGACTTCTTTTCAAAAGACGGACATAAGTTTGTTCCAAAAATGTCGCGTAGTAGGCTAGGATAGACATTCTCCTGTATTATTATTTATTTAGGATTTGTCCAGGGAAAAGTTTTCAAATCTAGGAGAACTGTAGGAAGAATTCGCACAAAGCACTATGAAAAATAGACCCATAGGGAATTTAAGCTAATTTGCCTCAGGATAACCCTTGGGAATGCCTCTCAAATAATAGAAGAAGATAAACCCCTCCGGCTGGGAAATATCAATATGACTGGGATTTAATGAGAACACGAGAATCCACTACTTTTTGTTGACACCCAGGTACAAAGCAATTAGCGATTGTAGACAAAGGGAATTATATGCCTGGTTGGTCAAGTCATAAAAAATAAAAACTGCAAGCCGCAAGAATTGCTCTGAAACCCAGGTAGCTAGCTCGCTTGTTGTGCATTCCAGAAATAGCTTTTAAGAGCAAATATCAGCATATATAGAAAGAAGGAAGATATATCCAAATTTCTACCTCGGGCATTTTATTTGTTTGGTTCAGAAACAGGGCAGCAAGTGTTTAATCACACCAAAAAAATAGGAGAATTGAATCGCCTCCCAATCCGTTTCTGAGCCAAACAAATAAAATGCCCATGGCATAAGTTTAGATATAACCTTCTTCTTTGGATTTATGCTCATGTTAGCTCTTAAAACCATTTCTGGAATGCACAAGGGGCGAGTTAGCTACCTGGGTTTCAGAGCAACTTTTGCGGCTTGCTTCGCTTTTGTTTCTAAGTTGACCGACCAGGCATTGAATTCACTTTGTCTGCAAGCGCTAATCGCTTTGTACTTAGGTGTCAATCAAAAGTAGCGGATCCTATTGTAACATTATCTGTCCTGGTTCACCAAGTGGGCATCAGTGTGAAATTTGTATTAGTAGCGAGCATCGGCGTAGGGGGAGATCAAATTTGGGGGGGCTGCCCGATAAAAATTCCATTGTTTGAGAAAATTTTGCCCGACTTGAGGCGGATTTCTGCCCGATTATGG
>REGL01000144.1:256546-266886 GCA_004194395.1 Aurelia aurita complex sp. Pacific
ATGTTGCCTCAAACTAAAACAACTACTTATGGCAACGATAGTTTATCTTTTCGTGGTAGCATATTATGGAATTCCCTGCCCAATGATACAAAAATTGCCGCCTCCGTCTGTTCTTTCAAGTCATGCATAAAAAATGGATTGGAGAGACTTGCCGTTGCAAAATTTGTAAATAGGGCATTGTAGGGTATTTTCGTTTCTTGTCATGAACTGTAATTTATTTTGTTTTTGTAAATAGTTGATCTTTATTAGTTCTTGAAGTAGAGCAATTTTTAAGAACCAACTTTAAAGAATGTTATAATAATAATAATAATAATAATAATAATATTCACAACAGTTCAATGACTTACCTGAGAATCCTGCACCAATGATGACATTGTTGTACTTTGGATGTCTGTCAATAATGAAGTCATCATCCGGAGTTGACTGGGGAAAT
This sequence comes from Aurelia aurita complex sp. Pacific, assembly GCA_004194395.1. Taxonomy (NCBI): domain Eukaryota; kingdom Metazoa; phylum Cnidaria; class Scyphozoa; order Semaeostomeae; family Ulmaridae; genus Aurelia; species Aurelia aurita complex sp. Pacific. The sequence continues at coordinate 256,980 of REGL01000144.1, forward strand.
AACAATCTGAGAATTGATTTGATGGAAGAATTAACATATCGAGTGCTTGAGAAAGCACAATTTACTAATATAACTGGAATCTATTTCAAAGCTGAGACAATTAATGTTAAGTTTCTACAAAATTTGATTTGATGCTCTGTGACATTGTAGAAGCAGAAAGCGGTAAATTTGAGAAGATACAATTTCTCAAAAACCTCGAAATAATCATCAACGTCCCTTGCGCTAGCCTACAAGTGGACCAACTATTCAAAAGAAGAAAGGGTCTACGAAACAAAAAACAATAAATTGGAACAGCCACCAAATTAATTATGTCAATCCTCTATTCAAATTATGCGACATGCATGTCAACAAAGGCAACATAAATTAATTTTCCAGATATCTGGAAACCGCAGTAGCCAGCATTTGCTCTTTGTTTCGTAGACCCTTTCTTCTTTTGAATAATAGGTCTACGCGTAGGCTTCCCTTCTACCCTTGAGCAGGTATAGACCAACATCTGTAGAATATGTTCCTCAAGAACTTGTCTGAACAGTTTCAAGCAGCCTAAGTGCCCTTGTTGCTATGTATGAAGAATTATTATTTGAGGGAAAAGGTACGATAGCTGTTGTCTTTTACGCTTCCCATCAAAATTTATGCTGTCTAACTGGTCCGCCAAGATGAAACTGGACAAGGGTTAGACTGCGTGCAGACTCAACTATCCTAAAAACTTTAGGAAAATTGAGTCTGCACGCAGGCTAGACAAGGGTATGTCCTGTAGCAAAGGGCAGACGATTTGAAATTTATGCTCATCAGACATGTTGCTGCTGCTAAATAGTGGCAAAGAATATAATATATAGTGTACGGTTGAAGAGGCAATTCAAAGAAAATAGAAATCAATTCCGTCTTTTCAGCTTTTTATTTTCCCTCAATGTATACAAGTTTCGCCCACTAGGGCATCTTCAGAGTAACCATGTAATGTTACCCTTGGGTGCCAGAGCCAAAAATTTAGATTCATAAAAAAAGGTTCTTTTTTCTTCTTTTAAATTTGTTTGGCTCTGGTACAGCATAGGTTCCAAATCTTTAAAAAGGCTGGTGTAAAATTGAATGACCTATTTCTTTCAACTGAATGGCGTCAAAGAAACTTCAGCTGATTCTATATAATTCTACCGTTGGACTTTTCTGAAATCTTTAATATTTTCAGAATTAGAGTGTTTTTCTTCTTTTTCAAGAATTCAAGAAAAATTTTCAAAAAAAAATTTAAACCATCGTAATTTCTAAACCGTCTGACGCAACATGAAGTAATTTCGAAGAGAACTATGGTTTATGGATGCCTACAATATGGCATCAAGCAAAAGTCTGTCACTCTTCTGGTTTATGATTTAGAAATTTGATGATGTCACATCCTAAATGAGCTGAAATGGAAAATACGCTGTAATTTTGAAAAATATTCTAAATTTGTGGGAAGTCCAATGGTAGAATTACAGATAAACACCTAAAGTTTCTCTTAAGCCATTCAATCAGAAGAAATAGGTCATTGAATTTTACACCCACCTTTTTACGCCGAGTTAAAGATTTGGAACCTATGCTCTCTGGTACCCAGGGAAATGTAATGTGTACATTAATGTGCAGGCCAGATTGAAAGGATATGACTTCTTCAAGAGGATGACAACCACATAAAAACCAAAGAAGCCATGTATAAAAAATAGTTTAATAAGGAGCAATTTTGGCACAACTTTCTGGAAATTTGCTTCTACCACACTCATAATCCTCGTCTTCCCTTGCCTACCTTTTCGATACTCGCTAGCCTTGGAGTGCCTTCACGATTGAGCTAAAGTTGGACGCATCGTTTTAACTTCGTTGAAAACAGCCTATCTGATACGAAATTCGTTTATGTTAAAGTCTATGTGGGTAGTAGGGGCTTAGGCATTGGCGACTGGGTAAAAGAAATTGGATAAAAATATGTCCACAGGAAAGCAGGGGTAAAAGAAAAAGAAGCAGGAAGCAGGCTACTTGGTTGCTTGCTTGCGATAGCCTATTATGCAAAAACATAATGGGAACAAACGAGTAGTGTTCGAGGTAAAGCAAGCCGACAAAAAAGTCGGTGCCTTTAGCTTTGTTACACATTTTGCGTTACTGATCTGAATTTTATCATCATTTTATAATGTTGTGAAGATTAATTCTTCATACATGAAATTCTTCATACATGAAATTATTCATACATAATCAATGAACAATATACTCACAGTGTACATGCAATGTTCCACTATGCTTGGTTTGTCCTCCACATTTTCAAAGTGTTCTTTGATGTATTCGCCGATTTCAGTCACATCGTGTTTTAGTGAAGATGTAATGTCTCTTGAATCTGGATTTGCATTTGTTCCATGATGTAAACAAATCTTCGATCAAAATAGAGTCAAATTAATTCTCGTTTGCAGTACATGGTCATTAATAAACATATATCACCTGACTGACGTTTCAAAAACGAGGCAATACAAGAATCCCGCCAATCCCATTGGCTTATCGCACATTTCCCGCGGTTTTCCCATAGCATTCTATGATACGTTTTTGTCACCACAGCAACTAATTTAGGCCTGTGAGATTTACAATGACCTCAAACGATATAACGGTTACAAAAAGCGTTTGACTAAACGATATAAGACAAAATTAGAAGCTATCAGGTAATAAAACTAATACTAACTGGTTTTGTAGTTGCACAGAAAAATATTAAGCCTTCGGTCTTATTGCACAGACCTCGCAAGCTCGGTCTGTACTTTTAAGACCTCGGGCTTTATATTTTCCTGTACAACACAAAACCGGTTAGTATACGCATGCGCATAATGACACCCAGTAAAGAGAAGTACCCGGGAATGAAAAGAATTTCCCACGTTTGAAAATTTGCTACTGGGAGAAGACTTGAGGTATTAGAAATAATCAAAGTTTGTTTGATAGCCAAAAGGTTGAAGAAGTTTTTCTCAATTTTGTTCTTTTTTCCAGAACATTGGAAGGATAAGTAAAATTCAATTAAAAAAAAAAATCCGCAACTTCGAAATGCGTAAAAAGAGGCCTACGACCCTCGAGCAAAATTATAAACAATCCCCTCACTCAAACGCATTTCATTCCCATAAAGAGTTAAATCAAATCTTTAAAAAAGCAATAACGTATATGATCTGATGCCCTTCGAAAAAATCACTTTGCCAGCCTTGAGAAGCAAGGGCGAATTTTGTAAAACAAAGGATACAGGCTTGATCAAGACAAAGCGATTCCAACGCCTGAAGAATAGATTTCACACCTTCAGCACAGTCAACCATGATGTTTTGCTCTCTCTGTTTTATTTTGATTTGATTGAGTGCACTCAGAGGTGTGAAATCTATTCTTCAGGGCCGTACATCGCTTTGTCTTCTCGGAGAGATGACTTCTTTGCCTTACGAAATTCACCCTTGTTGCCTTGAGAGAAATGAAATATGTTTGCATGGCAAATGAGGCACAATTTAGGATGAATTTTTCTTTGTAGGTTCCACCGTAGGGAGCCTACACCCTACAGGTGCGTGCGCACCTATATTTTGTTGTTTGCTGCAGCGACGACTGTGGCCTAGCCTAGCGCCGGATCTAAAACCATTGTCTTTAATGCAGAAAGCTTTTGGAATTGAAGCCGTGTATTTTTGCCATGACATTAAACCTTTCACGCCAATTTTGCGAGCATCAACATTTCCAATTCTCTCATTGAATTTTTTTATTGTTATGCAGAGTAGCCTATCTACCTGGAAGCCTATCTACCTGTTACGTGTAGGGTAGCGTAGGCTCCCTACACTGACCCTACACAATCAATGCTATCCTAAATTGTGCCTGGTATATTGCATGATGCTCTAAATGAGGAGATTACTTATCCCTTTCAAGCATTTTAAAATAAAAGGAATTTTCAAAAAATCTGATTTTATCTTGATCTAAAATGCTCAAAAAATCAGAAGTGAATTGAAAATTACAAAAGTTTTTTAGCCTTTTTAATCTAGGTAGCATCTCAACTTGACTTTCGAAAAATTGAGCCTGCAATGTCTTGTAAGCAATTCTTATACGGCAGACAAAATGCGTGTATTTCAGAATTATGTACAAATCAAACCTGTTTACACTTAAAATCTGACATGACACTTATTAGCTCCATGGGTAAGTTTCTGTCTATTTGCTGTACTAAGAAACCCATGCAAAGAGTTCACTGCTTGCGAAATATTACACTTATTTTCTATAAAGTTCAACGAAAAATCGAAAGTATGCTTCTTGTGAAATAAAAGAGCTTCATTCAAAAAGAAAACATCCCTAAGTAATACATTTCTGTCACTCGAGTTTCTTAATATCAAGTGACCAGAGAGTTAAGTTTCTCATGGAAAATACGGGTACTTTCTCGTCACGGTTTGTTATTTGTAGCTTTGAGCCCCGTACACGTGTACGTTGACCCCCGGTTTTGAAAAATCTTAAATGTATTTGATTAAAACATTTTAAAATGTTAATAAAAGGTTCATTTGCAGGAAGTTATGATTCAAGTAAACTCTCTAAGTTGGCGCAGTCAAACTCAAGTACCCGCTAGGAGTCTTTTTGGACATTTTCGTATGACGTCATAAGATTTCTATCCGTAGGTTACCCCCTGGAATCGATAGAAAGCGGCACCCCTTCTAAAAATGTTCTCCATGCCCCTAGATATCATCTAGGAAAGTTTGGTGCTCTGTCACGATCTGACCAAGAAATTGACTTAAGCGACTGGACTAACACATTGAAATAAAGGGGCATACCTTTAGCATGTTAGGATATTCGATACAGGGAAGGCCATATGTCTGGCATTTCTTTGCACTTCCACTTCCAAAATCACCAAAAGTCGGAAATCCCTTATCAGCACGATACCTTTCGTCGGTCGTCTTCCAGTAACATACGTTTATAAGGACCGGCTGTGGAAATCAAGTTTATTAACGTTAAAAGTACTTGGAAACCAATAATGAAATTAATAGCATATACTATTTCATTTCTAATATTTAAGACTCATAGCTAACGAAGATCCTTTGCGGCCGGAAAGTCGACTTTCGGATGATATACAGTAAACACCCGCGTATGAGACCCTACAATATACCTTAGTCATTTCAAATTTCGCCTGCCTTCAATTTTGGCTCCCTTTAATTTTCGCCCCCCTTTTGCAGAAATTCCGCGGGAGTTTCGCTCCCTTTAATTTTCGCCCCCTGGTTTGAATTGATATGACGTAATTTGGATGGATATGGCCCCGAGGAAGAGAACACGGTGGAACTAGAACAACAAAATCACCCCTCAGACACGGGGGAGGACAATAGCATTGTTATCGAAGAGTAATGAATGTCTTGTATTTTGTATTACAATCAAAACTCAAGTTTTTTTATAGAAAATAGATTTTTTCGCTTCCTTTAATTTTTGCCCCCTCTAATTTTCGCCCCCTAAAATATTTCCGCAATTCACCCCCTTTAATTTTCGTCCCCCTCCGGGGCGAAAGAGGCAGGCGAAATTTGAAAGGACTTAGGTACCTCTTTACTTGTTAGAAAATAGGTTTAGATCGAGCGTCCAAATCTGGTAAAGTTTGAGAAGGAAAACGAAAGCACGAAAGCAACAACAGCGAGAAAATCTTCACGATCATCTGGCTCAGTAAGCAAATGCTTTTCGGCGCATATCTTTATTATCTTCCTGCTTTGAGAAAATTACCAAGAGGTGTTTATCAAGGGGTAAATCACTCTCTACAAATTTTATTCACTTTTTCTGAAATCCTTTTATTTTCGCGAGAAATCCCAGAAATCCTCTAGGAATCCTTTTGCTTTCTTAGAAATCTTGTATGGTTTTAGGGCATGTTTATATGAGGAAAAACACCCCACCTGCTAGACCCGGGGCTGACAGGCGAGGTAAATTTCAAGCACTGTTTATATGAGATTTTTACCTCGCCTGTCAGCCAAATGCGAGGTGGAGTAAAGTCTCTCATCCGTGAAATCAGAACGACTTAAACAATAGAAATCAACGAAGAAAGCGAATACACCTCACCATACCGGTAGTGTTTCGTTTATATGGAAAAATTTCACTTCGCCCAGGTGAGATTGAACCTCTGGTGAGGCGATATCTCACCATACCGGTGGTGTCACGTTTGTCATATAAACGCGAAGTGAAAAAACAATGGGATTCTATAGGAAGGAGGAATCTCGCCTGTCAGCCCCGGGTCTGGCAGGTGAGGTGTTTTTGCCCATATAAACAGGCCCTTATAGGGAGTGGTACATCCCACGTACGATATCATGACAACGGCTGGCCTTGCTCAAAAAATGATTTACATGTGTTAAGGTAAATTATCGCCAAATATCACACAAGCTTTCGTTTACCTGAAGTGGAAGCTTCAGTTCCAACTGTCTAGTGAGTTCCGATGTCCATGGCCCTGCAAGAATGCAAATATTTAAACTAGATAACTGACTTTTAACATGGGCTGTAGGAAACGCTGAATTTAAAAACGATTTATGCATGATACATCTAGTTATTCCTATTCTAATTTATCATTTTGTTCGTGATATATCGACTTTGCTTCCTTCCTGTGCTTTGTTTGCCTCTCCTGCGAAGGCGCCATTTTAATCCCCACGCGTGGCGACAGATTGACGTGAACTCGAGGGCCCTGGACCAACCATGCCACTCAAGTGTGCTCTTCGAGTAGTTTCCGTTTGAGTGGCATAATTGCACCAGGGCCCTTGAGGTCACGTCATTCGAAGAAACGAAAGAAGAAGGGTAAATCAAAAGTTCTGTCTGGCGGATTTTGTTTATATGATTCAGAAACCCAGCAGCAGGCATTGTAATTCTCGCATATTTATGGCTTAAATGAAACGATTACAAAACAGCTCTTGGATCAAATAAACAAAATCCACCAGAAAGAACTTTAGATTTACCCTTCTTCTTTCGCTATAAGTACGCAGCTTCTCTTAAAAACCATCTTTCGCTTGCACAAGGCGAGAGTTTGCCCTACTAGTTTCGGGAAAACTTTTGCGGCTTTGTTTGTTTTGAATTACTGTCTGAGAGAATCTCCTTTGCCTTCAGTCGCTAATCGCTTTGAATTGAGATGTCAATCAAATGCAACTGTTGCCATTGTATTACAAAATCTGCCCTTGTTGCTCACCTGAAGTAATTATAATTTTCCTCGTTTTAATTTCTCGAGTCGTGGTTTTAACTGTTATTATTTCTCCTGGAATGATCTTTTCGACTTTTTCATTGTCAATCAATGTACCACCATTCTTCGTGAAAATTTCCTAGAAAAAAGTTTGAAACCAATGAATGATGATTTTTCTAAGGAGTGTTTACCCCGTGCAGGGAGCTTTACGCTGTATAGCTCCCTGGTGTATAGCTCCCTGACCCAGTGTTCACCGGAGAACCTTTTAATCATGAAATACTGAGTGCTAATTATTTGCGTACCAGTATAACAATTTTAAGAGATTTTTGATCGCGATATAAACTAGTACCTTAGCTTTTGCTTCCATTGGAAATGGAGAACCTCATCATTTCTTTGCTACAATCAGACGAGTGTGTGCAGCATTCAGTTCTCTCAAGGCGATTCTCTCAATGATCTCAGTGCAATTCTCTCAAAACTCTTCTCTCAGAACTTGGTTTTGCAAGCTGTTAGAAGGTCACTCAATATTCCCCAGAGAATAGCAGAATTTAGATGAGAGAAACTTTCGAACATTTCTTGGCTATTAAATAATGTATTTCTTAATTTAATGAAAAAACTGACAACGAAGAACCCCAAAAGAACGACCTTCTTGTCAGTTTCATCTTTATCGACTCACTTGGTAAACCCTCTTCACAATGACGCCATTTCCTTTGCAATACATCATTTGCATTGCTCTCAGGCTATGTTCACACTGCTCCGTATTCGTTGTTATCCGTTTTCATATTGATTCGTTTTACCTGTTCACACTGCTCTGGGTTGGTATGAAAACGCCACGAAAACGATGAAGCGTTCACATTGCTCCGCTCTGGATAAAAAAGAAAACGCTATGAAAACAAGACCACCGCCTCTCTTTGAAATTGGGAGTTTTCGCGCCAAATCATTTCAATAACTTCGAGTGAGTCATCTATGTTGAGAAAAGTTGTTCAAATTGGCGCGAGCCGAGCATGTTGTTGAGTTGTTGTTGTTGTTAGCGTTTTCAAAAGTATCTGTTTTTGCATTTTCGGTGTTCATACTGCGTTTTTGCGTTTTCAAAAGTCTCCGTTTTCAAAGTGCGTTTTCAAAAGTCTCCGTTTTCAGGGTGGAGCAGTCTGAACGCAAGATGAAAACGGATACTATTTTATCCGTTTTCATATGAATACGGAGCAGTGTGAACGGAGCCTCAGGAACAACACATGGTCCATGGAATAGTTTATTTGTGTACACTGTACCTGCATAAAAATAGGCATGGAGTAGATTTCTTGCTGTCCTGGGATTTTAATAATTTACCTCAAACTGAATTTAACTGTCAAAAAAGGTCCTTCACCTTTTGTAACATTAATACAATTTTCAGACAAGTGTGGTACATGTATCTTTTTTATAAGAAACAGCTTATAAAACAGTAGGCTCAATTTTGCAAAAATTAAGAAACAACCCTACCTGAATTTAAAAAGCTAAGAAACTTTTTGTAATTTGCAGTTTTAATATTCCCAGCGCACTCAAGAATGTTCTGATACTTTACAGCTAAAGCAACTGTTTGGACAATATTTTTAGTGTGAATTATGTTATTTGCTTGTTTTGAAATCTTAAAGTAATTTGGGAGCCCTCTTGACAAAATAAAATTGACTCTACACTTCCCGCATTAAAGATATAAGAAACATGTAAGAACTTTTTGGTAGCAAAAACTTAAAACTTAAGAAACTGCCTACCAGCCCCGGATCTTTATCATAAAATATGTGTATCATAGTTTTCCAAAACTACTGCCAGGAAAATTAAATAAAGAAAAATAAATAAGTGCTTAATCAGATATTAAGTCTGTCTCAAATTAGATGTCACGCAAAAATGTATGTGAATAAAGCAATTCAGATGGTTTGCATGTGTAATTTGCATTGCCTCAAATTGCAAATGACAATCTAATTTGATATAGACTATTAATCTGATATACATACACACCCTGAATGTCTGACCACATTTATTCGCCATTAAGACACCAGCCTCATGTTCAAGAACAGCCCCTGTTCCGTTTTCATATTTGAGCATAGGATATTTGGCTTTGAATTCTTCTCCTTTGATCAATTCTGAGTTGATTCCAACTTCATCTAAGTTCTTTTTTACTTCTTTTGCAGCTTCCAAAGGGAATGCGTCGATGCTAAGCAAGCCACATTTACTGCCAAAAAACGAAACACATGCCTGTATAATTTCATACCATAGAGAACAAGGACAGATTTTGTAAGCATCAATTCAACTGGTTTTGATTGACAGACTGCAATTCAAAGTGATTAATGATTAAAGACAAGGACATTCTCTCAACCAATAATCCAAAACAAACAAAGTAGCATAAGTTGCCCTGAAGCCAGCAGGACAAACTGTGGCCTTGTTTGTGCATGAGAAAGATGATTTTCAAGATAATTCATGCATTTATAACTAAAGAAGAACAATAATGAGAGAATTGCAATGCCTTCTGCAAGTCTTCGAATCAAATAAACAAAATCCTGCAGGCAGATCTTTAGATTTATCCTCCTTCTTTCCTTAGAAACTCATGACTCTCTTAAACCAACCTCTTGCGTGCCTAAAATGACAATGTTTGCCTGACTGGTTTCAGGGCAACCTTTGAGGATTTGATTTATTTGAATTACTGGTTGAGAGGATTTCCCGTCTTCCATCGCTAATCCCCGGGGGGGGGGGTACTTCATATATTTTGGGTACGGGGACGTGCCATCGGGAAGGGTAGTGCGCTGTGATTTGTTTGTTTTGGTAAGAAAC
>REGL01000144.1:272791-294451 GCA_004194395.1 Aurelia aurita complex sp. Pacific
AAAATTTATTTAAAATTTTCTTACTTAACACTTGATGTATGGCAGATATACAAACATTGCAATAAAATTTCAATAAATGATTATTCATATACATAGTGCAAGCTAACAACTTTCTATCTGCCATGCATCAACATTATAGTTTGCTAACCATTAAAAAATCCATGTTGTTCTTGTAAAGATCTCTAGTGCTTTCTGGTGTAAATGGAGTCATATGCATAGCCGTAGAAACTGGGGCACTGGGGGCACATGCCCCCCCCCAAGATTTTTCATTAAACAAAGGAGTACCCTTTTTATTTTCTGGAGGTGCCCCTTTAGCTTGAGAAAAAAGTGCATTTGAAGTGTCATGCCTCCCCCCCCCCCCCAAAGTTTGAGATGCTTCCTACGGCCCTGGTCATATGCCCCTTGTGGAGAGCTACGATTCCTGAAATGTTCTCATAAGGAATGAAAACTCTCTCAAAAAGGAAGTGTCAAATAACGGTAGAACAAATATCAAATTTCAAACTCAAGTAAGAAGTATATTACAAACAGGATACCAAGTAATGAAAAAAATACAAACAAGACCTTTTTCTTCCCAGATGAAAGAGAATTTTTCAAAATTTCGTTTTTTCCTATTTACTGTACATGTTTCCCTTTTTGCCGTTTTTCGTACCTGTACAAAAATACAAGGCCATGTACAGTAATAGCCATGCACAAGCGTTGTAGTTGTGACGTTGTAACCTTGTTCTAGCCTAGAAAAGCCTTGCTGTAACTTTGTAAATGGCTCGAAAAATGCTAATTAGCGTTGTGGAAACCTTGTGTTAGACTGGTTGTAACTTGGAATCTTACTGATAGCCGTAAATTTTCTTCAAAGGTTAGTGCAAGGTCATAACAAGGCCATAATCCCCACTAAAATGCTGAAACTTTGCCTGCACAAGGTCAAGTTTAACCTTATGTTTTTGTACAGGTAAGTTCTATCAAAGAATTTGATTTTGTATAAAGAGTTTCTTACAAAAATACATTTTGAACACAACTTGGAATCTTGAAAAATTGTCTCATAATTGATAATTTGTATATGTTTAATTTGCAGCTAAAATATGATCACATCGTTCTAATCGTGCCTGGGATTGCAAATCACTCAAAATCAATTTATATCCAAGCAACAGCAAGGATACTTGTTGAAAATGGATTTGATGTTGCTGTTTTCAATCACCTTGGTGCTCATCCGAATGTCAAACTCACATCTCCAAGGATTTTTACATATGGTAATGTATTGTTAAATTCCTACCCTGGCCATCCCCCAAATAATATGAGTCTCTGTTGACCGAAGTGCCATCGTAAAGTAAAAACACACAGGGATACAAGGGACTCTGGGTCATAAGTCTAGTTATGGCCTTGTAACCTTGTTCTAGCCTAGAAAAGCCTAAGCCTTGCTGTAAGCTGTAACCTTGAAAGTGGCTCGAAAAATGCCAATCAGCCTTGTGGAAACCTTGTGTTAGACTGTTTGTAACTTGGAATCTTACTGATAGCCTCGTAATTTTCTTCAAAGGTTAGTGCAAAGTCATAACAAGGTCGTAATCCCCACTACAAGGCTAAATCTGGCCTTAAGCAAAATAAACAGCCTTAGGGGGTTAAGCAAAATAAACAAATTTGTGACACGAGGACTGACAAAGTCAAATTAGTAGGACGCTGCTGAGGAGCGTGGGGCACCCGGTATATTTCATGCTTTTGCCATTTAGACATTTTTTATATTGTGTGTTATATCGTACCTAACTATGGCCCCATTTACAATATTATCGGTTTGATCGCTGAGAATTGAGGTGTCAACCAAAAGCAGCTTATGCTATTGTGTTACAATATCTGCTCTTGTTATTTGGAACGTGTATCTTTCGTTTCTTTGTAAGGTTGTACCACAGAACTGGACGTCGTTGTTAAGGACATTACGAAGAAAAACCCAGGAAGAAGATTGATTGGAATTGGATTTTCTTTAGGAGCAAATATTATGTTGAAATACCTTGGAGAAAAACCAATGAGGCAAAAGTGGTTTTCCTTTGCGTTATCAATCTGCCAAGGATATGATTTATTAAGGTATGTATGGACAATTATATCATGACTGACGTTTCAAAATGAGGCAATACAGGAATCCCGCCAATCCCATTGGTTAATCGCACATTTCCCGCGGTTACCCGTAGCTTTGTATTGTACGATACAAGGACGCGTTTTTGTCACCATAGCAACTGATTTAGGCTTGTGAGAATTACAATAAACTTAGCAAAATAACAGTAACAAAATATCGCAAGCTCGGTATGTACTTTTAAGACCTCGGGCTTTATATTTTCCTGTAAAACACAAAACCGGTTTTAGTATGCGCATAGCCCAGTTTCCAAATCTTTAAAAAGGTTGACGTAAAATTCTATAACCTATTTCTTTGAACTGAATGGCTTCAAAGAAACTTTAGCTATTTTGCTATATTTCTACCGCTGGACTGTTCTGAAATCTCCAATATTTTCAGATTTAGAATATTTTTCTGACTTCTGGGAATTCGCCTGGTAGATCTGAAGATTTATAATTGTTCTTACGTTATATGCTAATGACTTCTCTTAAAAGCCATCTTTCGCGTGCGCAAGGCGACAGTTTGCCCTCCTTGTTTCAGGGCAATTTTTGCGGCTTTGTTTCTTTGTTTTGAATTTCTGGTTGAAAGAATTTCCTTTGTCTGCAATCGCTAATTGCTGTGTCAATCAAAACAACTGAATGCTATTGTGGTACAAATCTGGCCTTGTTGTGTCGTTATGGTTGTTTGTACCAACGACTCTAGCGACTTGGACAGTCTGAATTATCGACATGTCACACGAGATTTGTGATAATGCAAATCAATCATGGAAAACCCTTCAATCGCTGTCGTTCCTGGACATTTTCACCTGAAATCTAATATGAGACAGACTTTAACTCATATTGCAACTTTTAGGCTTTACCCGTGGGAAATTATTTCGCGATAACGCAAATCACTCTTGGAAAACATTTCAATTGCTGTTGTTCCTGGACATTTTCACGTGACATCTAATATGAGACAGACTATAGGGAGAACTTGGCTTAGAATGATTGTCTTTTCTATCTTTTACTCATATTCCAACTTTTAGGCTTCATCTGTGGGAAATAATTTCACAACATCTGGAAGAATCCCATGGTCATTAAAGTCCATTTTTGTTTTTTCCTCGTGAGCCATGACATGACAGACAATGTTTTTACATCCCAGCTCGCCCTAGAGGATCATTCTGCAAGTGCACTGGAACATTTTAGCTGAACAGTTTAACATTTTTATGTAGTATATTTTATCACCGTTGTAAATGGCTCATAAGCAATATCGATTTAAGTTTTTTGGAGATTGTTATAGTAGGTTAGGTTTTACTATTTTTTTTCCTCTTCCCATTTAATTTAATCAGGACACACGTTGATAACAGCACTACATGTTGAAGTGTGAATCCCTGTATAAAGATTCGTATTATTACTATTATTATTCTCATTATAAGTGCCCTTGAACCGTAACAACTGTGTAACGGATCAAAATTGTTTTCCCCGTTGAAACTGTTCCGGTACATCTTTAGGTCGGTAACAGGTCGGTAACAGATCGGTAACAGATCGGTAACAAAGTGTCAAGCCTGTTTTCCACGAGGCGAAATTTTTCGCTCAAACTCTAAATTCCGCTCGAATTTTTTTCTGGGCGTACGCTTGAACTCTGAGCTGTTCGCAGAAAAGTTGAACTATGTCCAACTTTTCCCTATTAGTGCGAACGCTTCCAAATATTTTAATAGACCTAATCGGCTAAGGTTTGTTTTACCCATTTCAAGTAATGTGACAATACTCTTGGGAAGTTTTAGTATTATGCTACTTTTGCACTCACTCTTGGCACAACTTTCCATGGCGCGAAATATTTTAGAGAAATCAAAAGATGTTTCATCAAGGCATCACATGACATGACTTGAAATGGGTGTAAACAAACCTTAGCCAATTTTTTCTATTCACCCGTCAAAATGGCTTCTCAGAATCAAAATATTTTTGTTGTCTTCGCTGTATTCTTTTTCTCAGTAGTTGCGAAATTATGAGCTTTTTCAACAGAACTAGAATTTTGTGAGCAGGCAGCCATTTTGATATATTTGTTTGCTGGCAACTTGGCGCCATGCTTTTGTCGTGGAAATTGCTTCGGAATTTTGGAGCTCGTGCGAAAAATTCCGCCTCGTGGAAAACAGGCTTTACGGATAAGCCTCCCATGCACACTATTCCTGCTAATTCGCAACGCATTTATTCTTTTTGATTCTAATTAGATCTCTGGGAGAATAGCCAACGAGTAGACCCACTATCCAATTGGAGAAAGGGTCTACGAAGTAATGAGCGAAAGCTTGCTACTGCAGTTCCAGATTTCTAGAACTTAATTTCTGCAGCCTTTGTTTTGACGGGTTTCACACATTATTAGAATAGAGGATTAACATAATTAATTGGACAGCCGTAGCAAGCTTTATCTCTTTATTTCGTAGACCCTTTATTCTTTAGCATAATTGGTCTCTCGTAGGCTATGAGAGAAGGGCAAAGCAACAAAAATTGTTCTGTGTCCTCGATATCATCGCTCGTTGGGGACATTGGGTTCGTGGTACCCTTACGATTGTGGTTGAATTTGTGAAATTCTAATTTGTTTTATTTTGCAGGGCATTGCCATTTTTGACGGAATGGAGAGGACTTCGACGGTTCTACAGCTGGGTGATCTCACGGAATTACAAAGCATTAATGACCAAATTGCACAGAAAGCGTTTTCTTGAATTTGAAGCAAGATCTCCATCAAACGCACTGGATTGGAGAAGAATTTATTCAGCGTCAAATTTGCAAGAATTGGATGATGCAGCTATGAAGTATGAAATGATCTTTTTTGACCATCATTCTAAATTCTCATTCATCTCTAACCTGAACAATTTCCTTTGTCTGGTCAAGTTCAGTCAATAGAAAATTTGATCTTCTGGGTGAGTCAAAAAGGTATCGGCGTTTACCAGAATATACAGGGTGTCTTGCAAAAAGCTTTCCAGTTTAAACTTAAATATTTCCAGACCTGCTCATCCTAGCAAAACAAATAAAACATTTTCTAAAAGTGTTATAATACAGTTACTAAATGAGCACTAGTTTGATAGAATTGAGCAATGGAAAGAAAAACGGGGGGTCGTCAAACCTGAACCATATATTCAGCATTTGCAAGCAGAGTTTTGCAATGTCAACATGAAGATTGAAACGCTTCCTTTTTTGCTTCACTAACCGCCGTCCTGCTTGCAGAGTTGGGGTTTAATAAACTTAAGATATATTTCATTTGCAGGGGGTGTCATTGATACTGGGATGAATTATAAATATAGGCAGATTATTAAGGCGTGGCCAATTGTTATCGTAAAATGCTGCTTGAGGCCAGTTTCCAGTCAGTGGAACTTCCCAGCGGGTGGAATGCTAGATAATAAAAGGTCGCTCAGCCGTACCTTTTCATTCCATTCCAGAGCGAAATTTTCTCTCACAATCAATAGAATTCTAGCCGCTCGAAAACTTCTACCAAATGGAAATCAGCCCTTAAGCCGGTTTTCCACTAGGTGAATTTTTTCGCACGAAGCGAATTTTTTCGTCGCGGCTGAAAAGTAGAAACTGTTCGAACTCACTTCTTCGCAGAGAAAAGGAGCCAGCGAAAATATGGTGCCCATTGAAATCAAAGTGCCCATGCTTGCACACGAAAAATTCGCTTAGCACGAAAAAATTCGCCTAGTGGAAAACCGACTTTACAAATGCGGAAAATTTGATTCAGGTTTGACGACTGCCCGTTTTTGTTTCCATTGCTCAGTTTGATCGAACTGAAGTCCGTCTCAAAGAAGATGTTACCTGGCGCTTGATTGCTCGGTACTAAGCTATCCTGAGCTGAGCAAAACAGAAAGCAACCCTGGTTTCGCAATAACATACCGTTTAAAGGATGTCAGATAGGGCATATTCTCCGATTTTTGATGATTTATTAGATGAAGATATAAAATCATTATCGGCTTATCAACTATTGGTGTTTGGAATGAATGGCCTGAACTTAATTTTACAGCTTCGCTACAGAGAAAGTCGTCAAAAGTAAAAAAATCGTAGAAATTTGAGAATACGAGTATTTCTCGATTTTAGTTATTCCTAGAATAGCCCATCTCTTCCACCTTTAAAGGATACCAAGCTTGTGGTCATTGCGCCTAGGATAGCTTAGCAGTGGACCATTAAGCAACATAGGTTCCAAATCTTTAAAAAGGCTGGTGTAAAATTGAGTGACCTATTTCTTTGAACTGAATGACTTCAAAGAAACTTTAGCTATTTCTTTATAATTCTACCGTTGGACTTTTTTGAAATCTTCAATATTTTCAGAATTAAAATGTTTTTCTTCTTTTTCAAGAATTCAAGAAAATATTTCAAAAAAACTTAAAACCATCGTAATTTCTAAACCGTGTGACGAAACATGAAGGAATTTCGAAGAGAACTACATTTTATGGATGCCTACAATATGGTATCAAGCAAAAGTCTGTCACTCATCTGGTTTATGATTTAGAAATTTGATGACGTCACATCCTAAAATGAGCTGCAATGTAAAATGCGCTGTAATTTTGAAAAGTATTCAAATTTTCTGGAAAGTCCAACGTTAGAATTATAGATAAATATCTAAATTTTCTTTCAAGCCATTCAATCAGAAGAGGTAGGTCATTGAATTTTACACCCACCTGTTTACGCCGAGTTAAAAATTTGGAACCTATGCTCAATTAAGCGCCTGGTGACATCTAATTTGAGACGGATTTAGTGCTTAATTAGTAACTGCATTACTACGCTTCTAGAAACATTTCTATTTTATTTGCTAAGATGAGCAAGTCGAGAGATCTTTGTTAAAACATATGTTTTCATGTTTATATGAGCACACAGGGGTCATGTGCATGTAAATTACCATTACGAATAAACTTTGCAAATGTGGAAGAAAATAGCTTCCACGGCTGACAAACATTACTAATCTCGTGCTGTCTGCGTTAACATATGGTTTTAAATGATTTTTAGATCGATTAATTTTATTTTAAATTCCTTGCTTGTTTTTTATTGAAAACACAGGGGATCTCATAACAAATTTGGATCATGAGACATCTCGACTGCAATAATGTAAAAGCTTTTTATTAATCACCCTTTAATGAAATGTTTATTTTTCTTGTAGGCGTTTCGCAAGCTTTAACGATGTCAGAGATTTCTACAGATGGTCCAGCTCGCAGAATTATATGAAAAATGTAATTACTTTATCTCGTTTTTGTATTCCATTAAAAATTTACAATACATGTTACGGATTACTCTACCTACAAACTACTTTACAATACTACAAAGACGATACCACGAGGAGCAAAAGACTATGACTACCCCATGGCATTGTTTAAAAAGAGCTAAACTACATACAATTTTACATAAATGCCTACATACAGTAAAAACCCGCGTATAAGAACCTAGTGGATTAAGAACCTGCAGGCTGAAATTTTGCAATTACACCCCCATTGTATAAGAACCCATTCAGCCTGAAAATTGAAATAGGTTCTCATCTGCAGAGATCATGGGGTTTTATTCACAACAGAAGTTTGTGGAAGAATTAAATCTTTTTATATTATCCTGTGAGAATGTTTTGAAACCTTTTCTTTGGATTACATGAACATTTCTGAATCTTCCACACATTTCTGCTGTGAATAATACCTCATAAACTCAAGTGATGTGAGGCCTGACGTTTGAATCTGAAGAAAAGAGATACCTGAAAGCCCTGAATAAAATAAGAACCAATTTAAGAACCTGAACAGCCTTATTTCAAACTAAATATCAAAAACCAAAGAACCTAGTTAGGCTGACTAGCAAAATTGTCGGTTCTTATACGCGGGTTTTTACTGTACGATTAAAAAAGAAAAACAATAAATACTGTATTGGAGTCTCTCCAACATTAGATGTCAGGTTGGGGCTGTAATAACTAAAAAAACATCTCACGAGCCAAACTCTTCTGTTCTCACAATAGCGTTTTAAAACTAGATTGATTCCTTTGTCGCAGTTCTTGCTATTGATAGACTTATTTCAATTCCTTTATTAATGTGGAAAGGTGTTTTTTTTTGCGATAAATGGAACTATGTAGTCAGTCTATTTTAACCAGAAATGGCACTATCATTAGCGTATTTTCAGTAATGCCTTGATTAATTTTCGAGTTCTAATTTTCGGGAAAAAGTTAAGAATTTTTTTAGTAGTTTTGAAATGAAAAATACTTTACACGCTAAAGTCTCTCAAAGTAAACTGTGTTTTTGTAGTTTCTGCAGCTGTAAGTTGCTTGTCGGTTCTTTGAAGTCAGCCTTCCTTTTCGATACTCGCTTATCTATCCGCTAGAGTTTTGGAATGATTTGGATCAATTTTTTACTATTTTATCAAACAAAAATACTCTTTTCTCCTCTTGAGGGTTTGTTATGAAATAGTGCCTGTTTTCTCAAGCATTCAAGCCATTGAACAGATTTCGAGTTACGCAAAATACGAGATAACGTTCTGTTCTTTTTTCGTAGGTTGAAATACCATTGCTACTTTTAAATGCCTTAGATGATCCACTTGTCCCTGAGGAATTATTGGATGCACCCCGGAAATTTGTTGGTAAGTTGCTCACTTGAGAGCATTTTTGGAAGCTGAGATGTTTTTTGGGTTTAACAAAAGAACTTCAAGAATTCGAAAATTCATGATACTGAACGCGTCGCTGTCTTAGTTTCTTCCCTTGTTCTCAACGGTCAAGCTAATTTGCATGTTACATAAGTGAAGTAAATCGTTCCCGCGCATGTGATCTGGAGCCCTTTTTGGGGGATTCCTTGAGGCTGACTTTGTCTGTTGGTATCTCCAACAGTTTTTCTTTTGAGTAATGCGTCTGCGCATGGGCTATTTGATGGCCTGCGTCACAGACCATAGACTCACGAAATGGTCCCAGTTATCGCAACGACAACAACAACAACAATGTCAACTACAACAACAACATATTTTTTGCTCAAACTGGGACTTATGGACTTTCACATCAAAAAGTTGGACGAAAATAAACGATAGGGGCACCGATTTTTCTTTTCACGTCGAAGCGAGGTTAATTTGAAACGAGGCAACCTTCGGTAGTTGGAAATGTTCATTCAGCTGTGATAAGCTTTCTGGAGATAAGTTGCCTTCAAAATGAGGAAATTCTTGTTGAAACTGAAAAGTTTGTTGATTCGTGGATTGAGAAAGCATTCATGTGAATATTTGTGGCTTTTGTTCATTGCTAACGTCACTCAAAACTTGAAATTTGAGGTGTTTTATTATCTGAGGATTGAGCCAACAAGTTAGGCCCATCCGCCATTGCCTTGAGCACTCGGCTCGTCGTACAGTGTTGCTATGGTTTCCATATCGGACATGACGTCAAGGGAAACAATTTTGTCCCAATTTTCAATGTGAAAGTCCATGAGTCGTAGTTATAGCGTCCATCAGCCTATCATTAGCAATAACTACGAACTTGTAATCAGTCTACACAGACCATACGAAAAAGAAATGGTCTGTGACGCAGCAGGTTTGCCTTTCGAAACTCTGACGAAAACTGTGTTCAAACGGCACGTGACAGTAACAGCCATCAAAAAGATAAAATGAAGAACAGGATCCATATTAACGTCGACCGTCCATGCGAAATTAATTTTTAATCTCCGCAGCAAAGATTATCTCGAGTGAGTTCGTGGCAGCGCAAATTTATTTAGCTATTCTGTATTCACCATATCTTTCATCAACGGATCAGTATTTTACCGTATTTTTCAGTATTAAACTGTATTTTTATTCGCTGTTTCCTTTTGCTTTCGACAACGAAAAATGTCATTTGTGATCCACGCATGATTTAAAATCACGAACAGTCGTCAAAATTTGCTATCTTTTCGCACTTTAAAATCCTTCCCGTTAGTGTGTGGGTAGATTTAACTGTCTTCTTGCCGTTGTTGGCCATTTTCTAACATAATCAACTTCTAGAATGGATGTCAAGACAGACTATTATCGTTGTTGACGGGGCTGGGTCACGCAAAGTAAACAATCTTCTTTCAAAACGAGAATTTATAGTTTGTCCATAGGCCTTATCATTCGTGCAAAGTAAAACAATCTTCTTTCAAAACGAAAATTTACAATCTTTTCATAGGCCTTATCAATCGAACAAAGTAAACAATCTTATTTCAAAACGATAATTTTACGGGTTTGTCATGGGTCATATCACACAGATTTGCCGCTATTTTTCTCAAAATGAAAGGGTCATTTTTCTTCTGTGAGTTATTTTAAAGCATAGGTTCCAAATCTTTAAAAAGGCTGGTGTAAAATTTAGTGACTTCTTTCTTTGAACTGAATGACTTCAAAGAAACTTTCGCCATTTCTCTATAATTCTACCGTTAAACTTTCTTGAAATCTTCAATATTTTCAGAATTAGAGTGTTTTTCTTCTTTTTCAAGAATTCAGGAATAATATTAAAAAAACTTAGAACGATTTGTAATTTCTAAACCGTTTGATGAAACATGAAATAATTTAGAGGTAGACCATAGTTTATGGATGTTTACAATATGGTACCATGTAAAAGTCTGTCACTCTTCTGGTTTATGATTTGGAAATTTGATGACGTCACATCCTCAAATGAGTTGAAATATAACAAAATTTGAAAAGTCCGACTGTAGAATTATAGATAAGCCATTCAATCAGAAGAAATAGGTCATAGAATTTTACACACACCTTTTTAGTTAAAGATTTGGAGAAGATTTGGAGAAGACTTGGAGTTAAAGATTTAGAGAGTTTAAGATTTGGGGAGCAACAAACGAAACATGTATATGTTGTAAGCAGAGGCCGAAAAATTGTGTTCCTTCCTGGGAACGGCAAAAGTTTCCTTCAAACTTCCTGCGATTTTTTTTTATAATTTTACATTAATTCAGTGGATTTTACAGCGTAGTTTGTACAACTGAAGGTAGAATATAGTTCACATGCTACCGGGTGAGTCAGAAAAAAGAATCCCCGTTTGAAAGGTCACGGCTCCCTGGATATCAAGACAATGATATCGGCAATGGTAGAAATGGTAGTTTAATGGTAGAAATGTTAATATCTACTATAAAATTTACGTGACTGAAATCGGCCATTCCATTCTGAAATTATGAGGGATTTTCTCGAGAAAGCCTCTTAAAAAAATCTTCAAAACGTGCCCTAAATCATTAACAAATTTCCCTTACATTTCTGCCTTACAATGGCCTTACAGCAATGACTTGTGGATGCTTTAGCACGTGCTATCTTCTTCGGAGGATGAACAAGTCCTCCCCCTGGTATCTATGACCTATTCAGGGGGATTCCATTCTCCCAAGAGGACGAAATACATGTATTCATGTGAGTGTCATCAATTTTAGGAAGGAAAATTTGCTCATTGTTTTCATTCGTTTTTGCAAGTTTTTGGAAGGGGCTTTCTGCAGAAAATCACCCATAGCCACGGGAAGGAATGGCCTATTAAGGCCGGGTAAATTACTGAACCTAATTGAACATATTGGCAATAAAACAAGACAGTTTGCAATATTATTGCCTTGATATTCATGTAGCAGTGGCCTTCTAAGCGGGGATTCTTTTCTGACTCACCCGGTACTTGGTGAAATTTTACATGTTCATAAACAACAACTTCAGGTGTAAACTGAATTAACATGAAACAATATTTATATTAAGTTGAAGAAGGATTGCTAGATAGTTAGGTAGCTCAAAATAGACACAGTGACTGTACTTAAGCAACCACAATGCACATAACTTTCGTCATGAAGATGGGCAATCAAAATCTGCTTACCACTTTCTTCCTTCCTTGAAGTAAAATGCACTACCTAGGCACAAAAAGCAACTGAACAGCTCAATGGTAGGACTGACCTGGATGAAATCTACTACTTACAACTGCCAATCTTTGTTCAAATTTTTGAAACAAGCCTCTTGGTCAATATTCTGCTTGATTAAAATTACTTCAGCAATTCGATTGTGTTTTCTAGAAAGCAATTATAACATAAAATTCAGCTTCCTTTCAGGAATTTCCTGCAGCCTAAAATCTTGCAAAAATTTCCTGAGAACGACGTTCTCCTGTTCCCACACTTTGTAGACCTCTGGTTGGAAGATTACAAAGCTATCGATAGATTTCGAAAAGTACCTTTGTTGTGGATTCACCCTTTTCATCAAAATTTGTGCAGAACTGAATGGACAGGTGCGGGAAACAATATAGATTATAGAGATGACAAGTTTGTTTACGGTTTCATGACCCAGCCCTTTTAAAGAATTGGCACGTTATAAATATAATGTACAGAGTGTCCCAAACTTTATTCATTTTACATCGCACGACATTTTATAGGCTTGGATTGAATTGTTAGTATATCTCTACTTATTTACTTGTTCATTTAATGTCTTTATGTTCTCTTTATTTATATCTAAAAGGAAACTATTTTTTGGTTATTACAGCCCTAACCTGACATCTAATGTTAGACAGGCCACAGTATAGTAAGCATCGTTTTTCTTTTTTAGTTGTTTGTAGCATTTATGTAAAATTGTATGTAGATTAGAGTTTTTAAACAATGTCATGGGGGTAGTCATAGTCTTTTGCTCCTCATGGCATCGTCCTTGTAGTATTGTAAAGTAGTTCGTAGTAGAGTAGTCCGTAACATGTATTGTAAATTTCTAATGGAATATATAAAAAAATGTAAAAGGACACATGTTGATAGCAGTTTTTTATTAAGCTGAAATGTACATATCCTCTTAAAATATTCATAATACATACATACATACATACAAACAATTTTGCCTCATTTGTGTGGCTGCTGCGGAGGAGCTGTACTTTCTGTTTTTCTGTTCTTGCTACAGCTGCATAGGGTAGGCTTCAACTTAGAGTTTGAGACCCTGTTTTACCCAATCGGGCGCGTGGTTGCTGATTTACGGCACAGAAAAGTCGAAAAAGTGATAACTTAAAAAACAGTATTTTCACAAAATAGAACCAAAACAACTTAGTTTGAAAAAGGTAGGTTCTTATATACGGGATTTTGCTGTTCGTATCAACTTGCCATGATAAATATGTTTTCTCGTTTTATCGTAGAAAAAAACAAAGAAGCTGTGTTCGTTACCACTCGACATGGCGGCCATCTTGGATTCTTCGAAGGAGGGCCTATTCATCCAAATAAAGAAACATGGCTGGACCATGCTCTTGTTGAATACATTGTTCTCATGGAAGAGGCTGTACGAGGATGCGAAATGGAATCACCGAAAGGTTTGAAAGAAATGACAACTAATGGACGCTGTTTCAAGGTTTGATTCTATCAATATTCGTTTTTATTTTGTTTCAAAATTTGAGCTGATACGGGGTGTCCCACTAATGTTAAAAATCTCTATTTTCGCATTCTTTATATCTTAAAGGAATTGAGTCCAGATGGAATTGAGTCCAGATAAATAGCTGAGCGTTAACGCCACCTGAATTTTGCTGACAAACTGCTGATGGCCCTTTGTTATCGCACAATAATGCTAAAGTCATTAGCAGTGGAGACTAAAGGCTCTTAATCCTTGCATTGTCCTCAAGAATTTCTTTGGTTTACTTTCAATAGCNGAAATGACAACTAATGGACGCTGTTTAAAGGTTTGATTCTATCAATATTCGTTTTTATTTTGTTTCAAAATTTGAGCTGATACGGGGTGTCCCACTAATGTTAAAAATCTCTATTTTCGCATTCTTTATATCTTAAAGGAATTGAGTCCAGATGGAATTGAGTCCAGATAAATAGCTGAGCGTTAACGCCACCTGAATTTTGCTGACAAACTGCTGATGGCCCTTTGTTATCGCACAATAATGCTAAAGTCATTAGCAGTGGAGACTAAAGGCTTCTTAATCCTTGCATTGTCCTCAAGAATTTCTTTGGTTTAATTTCAATAGCAATTGAATCACAACTTTTGTTTCATGATGAAAACAAGTTGATATTGGTCATGAGCGCGCTATTTATGCGGACTCAATGCCTTTAACTTTGGCATTATAGTCTGTCTGAAATTAGATGTCACCTGCAAATGCCCGCGAACAACAAAAATAGGAGTGTCGGACTGCAGTACCTTCATGGTTTCTTTGATTTTGGAGTTCCCTGAGTTATGACGTTTGGGGGCCTGAACTTTTGGAACTAGGACACAGAAATTCAAACTTAGGACACATAAAATTAAATATCTGTATGATTCAGTTAATGAGTGCATACAGGAAGTGTTTAACAAGGAGCAGGCTCAAACTTCTATCTCTTCATTTATTTAAAGCGTCATAAAAAGATTTCGTTGCTTTCAAAATACTTCTCCAGCCCTTAAATTCAAATTCTAGCCTATTGGATATCAGTATTTTCTGGTGACATGGATTATTTACCCCAAATATTATTTGGAGCGTGCCGATGGCATACTTCACAAGATTTGGGGTCAAATTGGGGTGGGTGCTTTATTGGGGCACTTCAGCTTTGTAACTTTCAATTTTTAGTTCTTTTAAGGAGCAAAATTGAGCAAAGCTTATATAGATTAACGTCTGGTACCAAGATTAAGATCATCATCATCATCATCATCATCATCATCATCATCATCATCATCATCATCATCATCATCATCATCATCATCATCATCATCATCATCAGCTTCATCATCATCTTCATGTGAATATCATGGCATGATGCCCTATCAACTGCTAAAAACATGTGGCAAGTTAGAATGAATGTCATTTAAAAAAGCCTAAAAGGCTGCTCTTCCTAGGAGTCGTGCTTTAATTGCATTAAATAAAGGTGAAGTTGCGATTTTAGCGCCAAGCGCTTGGCTCGCAGAATTATCTAATCGCTAATTAAGTCCGCGACGCCTTGTTATGACGCTAAAGAGGTGCTGGTAGGATTCGGACGCCGGACTGTTCTGGCTGTAAAGTCAGTGGTTTATATAACACAGGATTTCAGAAATTCCAAATTGCTGTTGTTGATTATAACCCTTCGAACACAACAGCAGACACTAGAATTATCAATAAACACAGAAGTCTTGACTACAGCTAAAAGCAACAAGAACTACAAAGCCAGTTACCCAAGATTGTATTCTGAGTTTGGCTCTTCTCGGACCCCCGTTAACACAGTACTATTACAACTTTGGTTGCAACAATCGTTCCATTCCATCTTCGTTCCAGTTCAGGAACGCAACAATTGATTGTTCACACTGGAATGGAACGATTGCGCATCAGTTTTCGTTTTTGTGCACACGGGAAAGAGTAATCGTTCCGTTTCGCAATTGTTTCTTCGGTTTTTTCCATGCTTTCCCGGCTTTCCAGTAACAACAAAACCCACGTATGCTCTCAGAGCAAAACTTTTATCGTTCCATTTTTTCACCAGTTCTGCACTTCGTCGCCTTTTCACAAGGGAACGGAACGGAACCACTTTTTGGAATTGAACAGTGTTATTTGAAGCATTCCATTTTTCAGAACAGAGCTATATGGAAGGGAACGATTGCGTTCCCGTGTGATACTTAACGATTTTCTTAATCCCCATTTTGATTTATTTACATTCTTGACAATCGTTATAAGATCTTTAATAAGTCTATGTTTTATTTATGTGTGTGTGTGTGTGTTAGGTACCATCAAGTCGCTGGCGACTTCTGGCGACCCTCTGAACAAACAATCTCCATTCTGTTCTGTTCATTGCTTTTTCATTAAGTTTATGCAAGGACATCCCAGTTAATTCTTTCAACAAATCCAGCCATCTTGTTCTTTGCCTGCCTCGTCTTCTTGTCCCCTCTACCCTCCCTAACATAATATCTTTCTCCATCCCATTAGCTCGTATTGTATGTCCGAAGAAGGTCAGTGCTTGTTTTATAATCATGCCTTCTAATGAAATTTCTGGCTTTATTTCTTCCANTTTTCCATGCTATCCCGGCTTTCCAGTAACAACAAAACCCACGTATGCTCTCAGAGCAAAACTTTTATCGTTCCATTTTTTCACCAGTTCTGCACTTCGTCGCCTTTTCACAAGGGAACGGAACGGAACCACTTTTTGGAATTGAACAGTGTTATTTGAAGCATTCCATTTTTCAGAACAGAGCTATATGGAAGGGAACGATTGCGTTCCCGTGTGATACTTAACGATTTTCTTAATCCCCATTTTGATTTATTTACATTCTTGACAATCGTTATAAGATCTTTAATAAGTCTATGTTTTATTTATACGTTATTACTATTATCAAGTTTAAAATTGATTCACGACTAAGTTGTATATCTTATTAGCAAGATGAACCTTTTCCAGTGCAAAAGAAAGGCTTATTATTTTCGTATTTGAGAATCTATTGTGATTCTAAGTATATTAAAGTTGTTTATTCAATTTTCAATAAATCTTTTTCGATTCTTACTCATAGTAAAACATATTTTCGTATAATAAGAGGCGTTTCCCGTTGGTAAAAGCATAGTTAGTTTTTGTAAAATAAATGCTTATACTTCATTTAATGTAATTTGAAAACATCAACAACAAATCTCGTCTCTTTTTCTCTCAGTTATATTTCCTTGGGCTTATTTTTAATGGACGTACATAGGACCATAAAACAACAGTACATGCCTATCCTTGAAATTTTCTGCGAGACAGTTTTGCTGAGTGAAATTATAATGTGCCAAAGGTTCCTTTTGTGTCAAATTTGAGTTTTCCCCAAACGTTTTAGGAAAACGAGAAACAAATCTACGATAAACCTAACATTTTATTTCTAATTGAAAGAAGCATATTTCAAACAGTCTTCGTAATCAAGACTTCTTTGGATATGTTGCTTTGGATTCTCTTTAAAGAGAAACCTTCTGACAAACTGTTAGGAATCATTCAGTAATCAAAATCTGATGATTTAAGAAACTTCCAGAACTGGGGCAGCAATTTCTCAATTTCTCGATGGCCATTATTGTGCACACATGAATTCTGATGACGACTTGTCCAACAAACGGCGTAGAATAACAAGGACAGACTTTGTGACACCCTATTCAAAGCGTGTAATCGATGTGTAAGCGTGTAAGCGTGTACGCGTAGAATGTAATCGATGGCAACTATCATGCTACAACAAGGACAGATTTTGTAACACAATAGCACGAGATGCTTTTGTTGACACCTGAATTCAAAGCGATTAGTGGCTGCAGACAAAGAAAATTCTCTGAACCAGTAATTCAAAACAACCAAAACCGCGAAAGTTTCTCTGAAACCCAAGCAGCTAGCGCGCTCATTGTGCATTCCAGAAGTTGTTTTTAAGAGCAAATATGAGCATATATGGAAAGAAGAAGGATGCATCTACACATCTACCTCGGGCATTTTATTTCTTTGGTTCAGAAGCTGAGCAGTAAGTGTTATAATTACATCCAAAAAAATAGAAGAATTGAATTGCCTCCCAATCGGCTTTTGAACCAATTAAATTAAATGCCCGCGGCAGATGTGTAGATATGTCCTTCTTCTTTGAATTTATGCTAATTTTTGCTCTTAAAAACAATTTCTGGAATGCACAACGAGCGAGCTAGCTACCTAGGTTTCAGAGAAACTTTTGCGGCTTTGCTTGTTTTGAATTTCTGGTTGAGAGAATTTCCTTTGTTTGCAGCCACTAATTGCTTTGAATTGTGGTGTCAATCAAATCCAACTCGTGCTATTGTCTTACCAAATCTGTCCTTGTTGCGTAGAATAAAACTCATTTTTAGGAACAAAGATTGAAAAAGTAGGTAGTCTTTACCCCCGATGTACCCTGGGTACCAGAGCCTCAAAATTAAAAGGAAATTGAAAAATTAGGCAAAGGAAGAGAGAAGGCATAAAGGAGAATAATTTCTTTCCTTCTTTACTTTTTTTGTTTTATTATTTTTTGGCTCTGGTACCCAGGGTACCCCCGATGTAGCATGAACACTAAATGCTTAGCTTCAGGGACAAAAATTGTCGAAGTGAGGACAAAAAAGAAAATTTATTTCTGGGAAATGCATAGACTGATTACTTACATCCTTGTATCCCTATGGTAAACTTTGCTCAACAGGAACTCATGATCAAATGACGAAAAAGATCATGTTATAAATAAATGATTTAAGTACCAAAAAAGCTGAGATGTTCACATATCAAGATGCTAGATATCAAGGTGTTTTTGAACATCTCAGCTATTGTTGGTACTTAAATGATTTATTTATAAAATCATCGTTTAATTTTTAATTGCTATAGTACCACACGCAACGAACATATTTTCAGTGAAAAATATTACTCTACTTAGGCCCATTCTCAGTTGACACATCACAACACACAAAATCTTGTGAACTGATTGCCAACATAATTTCTTGTGTGTGAGGCCTTAATAGGGTCAAGCTTTTCACAGTAATATTATCGGTCTCTCTTGACTGAAGCGACATCATCAAGTCAAAGAGCACAGGGAAACAGGGGACGCAGTTAAGCAATCTGGGACATGCCAAGGATCACTGTCAGTCTACAGCTACGTGCCCATCCTGGCAACAGATAAAATTGGCTATGGTTTGCTTACATCCCCTTAAAGTCAATCCCGATAAAACATCGTTTGATTTCTTTAACAATCTTCCTGTCATGAAAACTTAAGCGATGAATGCAAGAAGTAGTAAAGGGTGTCCCAAAAAAATTACACAGATTTGATCGACTCCAGCTATGTGAACTTAGCTTTAATCGATGGATAATTACTCTCAAAATGTTCCTCGATAGTTAACTTGAACATAGATACCTCGTTTATAGGTATTGGTGCTTTGAGAGCAGAAATATCAATCTTGAAAGCTCAAATTTGCGTCAACCTGCAAACCAGAGCTTTGGCCTTTTGGCCTGAGCAAGTTCTTGGAGCACATCAAAATTAAGAACTGAAATTAATGAAAAATTAAGAAACTGCCCAATGGGTGACTGGGGGGTGACTTCTGGAAACAGAATAATACAAGATCTGATATTGTTCAACTTTTATCAAACAAGGCTAAAGGCTATCGTTGATTTATACGCTGTGCCTTAAGATTTTGCTTAGGCCAAAAGGCTAAAGCTCTGGTTTGCAGAAAGAGGCTAATGTAAGCTTTCAAAATTAACATGTCTTCTCTCAAAGCATCAATACCAACAAACGAGGTAGTTTGTTCAAGTTAACTATCGAGGAACATTTTTAGAGCGATTGGACATTGATTGAAGCTAAATTCACATCGCTGGAGCCAACAAAATCTGTGTACATTTTTTTGGACACCCGATATAATACTGAAACTTCCCAAGAGTATGATCACATGACTTGAAATTGGTAAAAAAAACCTTGGCCGGTTTTGTCTAATTACTGAATCAAACGATTGTTCAGGAGAAACTTATTGTCATATGTTTTTCATGCTTAATTTACCGCTGATAGGTAGTACAGATGATTTCCTTTGTCGCGTGAGAGAATGTTGCTGATAAATTCGTAACTGAAGGAACATCGGGCTTATCCATGTGAAAAATGTTGAACAATATGACGCAGGAAATAAGGTAGGGTGGGATTATAGTTGTATATACATTTAGGGCCTAATTACATGAGCAGGGCTGGCCCTGTCATATTAGATGGACGATCTAAGAAGAGATCCCTTGGTCAGTAGGAGAAATGTAATAGATCTGAGATATAATAGACCATTTTGACATTTAGAAAAGGGACTAGGGAGAGCAAAATTGTTCTGGTAAATGGCTGCCACAGTTCAATTTATCTTTGGTGAAAAGCCCTGCAGCCATTTACCAGAAAAATATTGCTCTCCCCAGATCATTTTTCTAAATGTCAAAATGGTCTATTTCATTCGAATTTTATCATTCATTCAGTCCATCATTAATTTGTTCATTCATTCATTCATTCATTCATTCATTCATTCATTCGTTCATTCCTTTAGCCTACTTTTACAGAATTTTTATTGATGTACGAGTTTGGCCTTGTTTAGGCCTAACGGGTGAGTCAATAAAAACAATCACCGTTCATGGCCACTGCTCCCTAGATATCAAGGCATGATATATTATTTAATGGTTGTATATGGTTGTATATGGTAAAATTCATTTTGAAATTTATCTGACTCAAATCAACCACTCGTTAATCACAAAAGCTACAGATTCCTGCTTACAGCCATTTGATGTACCTTAATAAACTATAGTTTCTTGAAGATTGTGCTGCTTTTACTACAATGATTTTCAAAGCTTTTTGTGTGAATTCTTTTAATGAAAAAAAAAGAAATAATTCTCAAACAATCAAGATATCAAAGATAGCCGTCTAAATATAAGTTCCTGAAGTTCCTTTCAACCACTATCCTGGGTACCAGATTCTCTAAAATGAAATTGAGAGTCTGATACCCAGAGTATACAACAATTAAATCAATCGAAAGATGCATCATCCAATCATGTAATGTTTTTCAAAGATTTGATTCCTATGCTACATTGCCTCTAGCGACCGTTTTTGAAATGTCTCCCATCATTCATTCATCCATTCATTCATTAGTTCATTCATTCATTCGTTTATTCCATCATACGCAAATTAAAATCAGTTTCGTCATCGTCAACACCATTCCTTTCATGTCAGTAAAGTCGATAAGACGAGATGTGGAAAATATGACCGCCAAACACAACTTAATTATGCGTGTGTGTGTGAATTGGAACATTCATCATTTGCTAGTGTGCGAATCCGAAAATCCGGTAAATCTGTTTTGCGCCTTTGAGCGATACACCGCATTTTGTGAAGATTAGAATGAAATTTGAATTAAAATCCACGCGCTCAACTATCATTGCTTTCCACATCCCAAGTTATTTTTGTGCTATTAAACTTCATTTTGCTGTGGGAACGACCGTTTACTGTAAGGATTGATTCACATTGGTCAACCACTGACCTTTATTTTCCTTTTCTAAAAACCGCGTGTGGCCAAAAATTTTTCTGGCATTGAAATAGCATTTATTTTCATTTCATTTCTTTTAAGGAAGGTTGCCCTTCAGCAGAAGCTGGTTTTCAAGGGGCCCTCCGATAAAACATTACTTACAATCTACAAAAGTTTCAAATTAAAAGCTATTAAACAAATTAAAGTATAAAACCCTATTTACAATATTCAAAACAAATGTTTATTGATATTAAAAAGTTTCTAAAGAAAAAGAAACCCCTGTTTTATACAGTTTTCTTAAAACTATATAGAGAGGATGCCTGCTTTGATTCGGCTGAGAGGCTATTCCACAGTTTTGCACCTCTGTACGAGAAACATCTCTGACCATTTGCTGACCTTTTCATCGGTAATCTCAAGTCGGTCCCCGCAGTGGCGGACTGGCCCACCGGCCCACCGGCCGGCCGGTGGGCACCCCTCAAAACCTTGCAAAAAGGGCCCCCTTTTTCCTGGAAAAGGGCCCCTTTTGCAAAATTAAGGACATTTTTGGTAGAGTTGAATGTTTGTATAATGGACATCTCATTTCACATTTGAATCCTTCAGTGTTATTGAACTTACTCGAAGAAATGAATACAGTCGAGAGCGAAGATACGGATGGCGAAGAAGGGAGCACCCTTGCAGAAAAAGTAAAGGCCACCTCCACTTCTGCCAAAAGATGGTTCTCGAGATTCCTTCACAGAAAATAGTTGTTATAGGTAGTGTAGGGTAAAGAAATGACTGGGAGAGTCACTCTAAGC
>REGL01000144.1:308338-331049 GCA_004194395.1 Aurelia aurita complex sp. Pacific
TTTTTCTAGAGCAGGTTGTCAAAACATGTCAAAGGGGAATATTCTGCTAGATCGGGTCGTTTTTCGATCAAATTTCATGTTTTTGAGTATACTTTTCACCATTTTTTTCTAGAACAGGTTATCATTTTGAGCGAAAAATTCTGGAGCAGGGTAAAAAAAAATTTATTCGTGGGCACACCCCCGTACAAATTTAAGTCAAGTACCCCCCCCCGGGGTCGGAGTTCTATCTGAAGAAAGAACAAAGAGCTTTTAGAATTGAATCTTAATTGAATGTAAGGTGCATAATGAAAGCTATAAAAGCTTGAACAACAAGCTGGAAAACAGACTCGACTTGGTGTCAGAAGAGATACGAAGCGCCACGAGACAGACGAGCTGACAAAAAGTCATTTGTACAATATGGCTGGAATAACTAGGACATATATTCTATCTTTGGCATTGGTATTAATGTTAACAGGTAAATATGTATTTCTATTTTTCAACGATACACTTATCTTTTCATTAGAAAGTCTCTATAAGAGATTAAACTCTCAGAACAACATCGAGTCAAGAAAGTTTGAGTGCTTGAAAGTAGTATTTTCTAAGGAACCTTCTTGGCTTTGTCAGGGAGTCCAGATCATATTTTCCACTCATTTTTTCGATATATGAGTTTTTTTCACTTATGGCATTTGTTCTATTGCTAGTGGGTAACTACAGTATATATTATCATTTCTCACCAACAAACTTATTATTATTCTTTACATCAGAAACTCTTCACGAGAGAGCAAACTCTTAGAACAGCATAGAGTTTAGAAAATTTGATGGTTGTAAATCAGTATTTCTCAAGAAAGTAGACACCTCTTTGATTCAGTATGCGAGAACCTAATCATGTTTTCCGCTCCCCTTTTTTTGATAAAAGAATTCTGTCTATGAGCAACCCATGTAAGAAATTATTCCATTCTTTCATTTCAATCTAAACATATTCATCCTGAGATACAATTCAGTTTTGCAATAAGTATTAAGTTTTCCAACTACTGCTTTCCAACTGTCCCAGCAAAAAAGAAAAAAAATGACAATATGCCTAAACATTTCCAGGTTTAAACCTATCTGCTAGCATCAACGTAAGTTTGACATGAAAACTCTTTTCAAGAAAGTTCTTCGATTCGGTCTTGGAAATCGAAAGCTAAGACTAGTTTACGTTCTGTCTTTTTCATTGCAATTCAGCTGAATTCTCATTTGACACGTCGCTCATGCCGCATTAATGAAGTGCGGCAACGGCAATGCATTGCCAATGTGACAAAGTAGATTAATTGTATCTTATCGCACCGCACCGCGCCGCGCCGCGCCGCTTCACAAAATTGCCCCCAAGCGTGAATTTAGCCTTATGTTTTGTGAGAGGGCTTTAGAAGACATGAAACTTTCAGCTTAAAGGCAGTCGGTCACGCATCTGATTGGCCCACAAGTCACAGCTAAACACAACAGATTTCTTTGCGAATCTAGTATTTGAAACAAACGAGGGCTCATTGTTCTCAGTAAGATCAGGAGCCATTCAACTTTCTTATTCTTTGGAATGTCACTATCACCCAATCAAATGCGTGTCAGACTGCTCCCAATGGTGTCGTCCTTGTAATGTTGTAAAGTAGTCCATATGTAGTGTCTTTAAAGTAGAAGTAATTCGTTTTCGCAGAGTTTTTAATGGAATAGAAAAAAGGTAGGAACCCCTGATAGCCTCTGCTTGTGCTGTGTTACTTCTGCATTACTTGAATCAAATCAAAGTGGAAAGATATAGGTATTTATTGAAAAAATAATGCACGATACCTTTGGGTTGACACGAGAAATTCTCTTGCAAAAAGCTCTTTCAAAATTCGTAGGATGTAAATGATTCTAAAGAAAGAGGTGTTATTAAACTTTGCCAAAATTTCGAAAATATCGACTAGTCTCAATGAACAAATGTAAAATTATTTGAGTCACTGCTATTAAAAATTTTGATTGGTAAACCTGATTTCCGCAGCTTTTTAATTGAATCTTTGAAGACGGAGAGAAAAAGAAGCTAGCTCTACAGGGCGTCACAGAAAAATTGTTCGACGTTTGATTAAATATTAAAAAGTAGCGATGAAATGTACAGGCTCTGCAAGATTTTAAATTAATTTTTGATGCCAGAATCTTGCGAATCCACTAAGGATTCGCGGAGTTACAAGCATTTGAAATTCAAGTTTGTGGGAAAGCTGAAAACCAGTTGCCCTTGACTGACTTGTTTTTCAAAAAGGCGTCCCAATATCAAGGTACAAGAAGACTATCCAATGTTTAACCCCTTGTTGATATCAGAGCAAACCAAATAGGAATTTCAAATGAAATTTTAACCGTTGCCAAAATTTACTTAAGGAGGCAAGTATCCAAAAACATGGAATAAAATTTAATCGACGAGAGACGGAGCCATTCCAAATTGTGCTCAACAGGATTCCTCCAAGCATCCATAGCCTTCATTCAATGTTAGAGAAAGCTAGTTTATCGAAAGTGCTTTTTAAATTCCATTTGATTTGCTTTGAATAAACGAGATTCTACTTAAAAAAAATATATGCAATTTCTGGGGGTCTGGTTTCAGCTTTCGCATGAACTTAAACTGCAAAAAGCTCTTAATTCCGTGAATATTTACCCGATTTGCTAGCTTCTGGTGTCTAAAATTACTTTAAAATCTCAGCAATATGGTTATCTTACCATGGAGACCGTTCATTATTTCGTTATTTTCAATATCTAATCAAACGTCGAATGATTTTTTGGTACACTCTGTAGATGAACGCCATTATTCACACTAATAGCTACCATCTATCTTGGTCTATGCACACTAGTGGGAAGACGGAGACTGCCTTTTGTTCCCCGTGGTATGGTCCTAGCAGTATTGTAGAGTAACTTTATAAGTAGAGTAGTGTTGCTCGTAATAAGCATTGTAAACATATATTGGAATGTGAAAAGAAGTTAAGAAACCTTGGCTGCGAGTTGCAAGGTCTTCAAGTGTATTACCAACCAAAAGTTTAACGAAAAAATCAAGAGACTCTCACAACCCTTGCCAAGTTTCTTATATAATAAATTTAATTTGAAAGTCTAGGGACTTGAAAAACCACAAAAAACAACAGGAAAAAGTTCTTAAAATCTTTCTCCTTCAAGTGATTTCGGAAATTAACAAATATCTCACAGTAGGAAGGGAACAATCTTAAAATGGTTGCAATCGTAGGAAGGTAGAATTCTGCAAATATCTGCAAATTTGATTTTGCATTTATATGTTACCATGGAACTATCGGTTTCTTTCTCATCCTTTGTTATTAAACTGGGAGCCCGTTATTTGAAAGCAACACACGATGAACATCAAAATGGTAAAAACTAGGCTTTTGTGAAGATGATCAAATTGTTATGAGAAAGTACAGGTATGTGAAACGAGGATAATATTATGCCCGTGAAATAGTTTGCCTTATCTCCTCCCTGCATTTCCTAGACTTGCCCCAAGCCTATTTCATCAAAAACACTTTTAAAGGGAAAAGTGGAATATGTCGTATTCTATTTTCAGGCAG
This sequence comes from Aurelia aurita complex sp. Pacific, assembly GCA_004194395.1. Taxonomy (NCBI): domain Eukaryota; kingdom Metazoa; phylum Cnidaria; class Scyphozoa; order Semaeostomeae; family Ulmaridae; genus Aurelia; species Aurelia aurita complex sp. Pacific. Next base: position 311,878 of record REGL01000144.1, read on the forward strand.
ACTTATTACAGTTGACGAATTAGACTCGGGGAGCAGCCTCATTTTGGAAATTATTCAAAATCATTCTATACGAAATTTTAGAGGCCAAATTCGGATCCAGGACCCAAACTTCAGTCTAAATACGAGTTTTCACGTTGCTACTGGTCGTAATGTTGATTTTATAACGATTTGAATTTTAGAAATATATAAGGAACTTGGCCATGAAAAATGACTCGGGGCGTAAAGTTTCACCCCAAACGATTTTTCACGGTCAAATCTCTTATACATTTTAAAACTTTACATGAAATCAACATCACAATCGCCAGCAGTCAACACACGCAACTAAACTAAACACAACTAGACTAAATTAGACTAAACTAGACTAAACTAGACTAAACAACTAGACTAAACTAGACTAGACTAAACTAGACTAAACTAAACCAGACTAAACTAGACTAAACAACTAGACTAAACTAGGCTAAACTAGACTAAAGTTTGGGTGCTAAATTCGAATTTGGGCTCGAAAAATTCATGTGAAGAATAGGAAGAATATCGATATTCAGTAATTCAAAGAAAATGTCCTACGGTTAATTGGCTCTTGAAATATGACACATAAAACACAGCAAACAGCGTGCATACTTCATATGTATCAACTATCAATATAGTTTCCTTATTGAGCTCAGGAGACATCCTAACGGGCGAGTCAAGCGAATGAAAAGAAAGAAGGCCGATGTTTGTCTTGCATAGACATGAATCACTGAAGGTGAAGTCGCATTTTTCAGCGCCAAGCGCTGGGATCACAGAAATAGAGCAGACCTAATCGAGTCCGCGACCCCTTGTCATGACGCTCAAGTGGTGGGGTCCTTCCGTAGGACCCTACCTACCTGGGGTCCTATTTGTAGCTATTCAAAGCTAATTTAGGCCCACTATGCATGCCGCATCCACGCTTGGGACCCCTAGTTTAACGTCCCTGTCGAAGGACGGCGAGGTGACGAGGTGAGGCCTCCGAGAGGTCACCCATCCGGAGCTTGACCTCACTCGAGCGAGCTTAACTTCAATCACCTTTTAAGCCACTCGGTCACTCACCTCACCACTCAACCCACATTCCCCCACATTTCATGGATAAATACAGAGTCGACTCAAGTATATTTCTGTCAATTTCATCAGGCGTGTGTCTTTATCAGCTGCGTTAAAACCTCGTTTGACGGATCACTGTGTCCAAACAGTCGTAGTAATGCAAGGGCTCCAGCGAGAAGATCTCGTCGTTGAATGTCAAAGACAGATTTTCCCTTCAGTCTCCCAGTGGCCACGTACCCGCCACGTCACTGTGGAACTGAGCTGAAAAACAAACTGAGCTGAAGGACAAGTGCCTCTTGAACATTGCAATTTGATTTACGTATAAGCCTCGCAGTTTTTTAAAATATTTATTTGAGTATCAACTTTCTTTTAGTTCTGAGTGAACAAAGAAGTGTCGCAGATGAAAGCAACGGTAAGCGTTGGATAATTGTTTCAGTAAAATTTAACTTAGGCCGTTCTAAGGCTACGCTTACCGTGAAAGCTCCATTTCGCTCTCCTTCTCTATGAAGTCCTCCTTTTTAATAAGCCCTCCCCTATAAGCCAAGATCTCCTCTCTATTAGGCCCCCTTCCATGAAATGTCAGAGGTTACCAAAGAGCCTCCATTTATTTAGCTAAACAAGCGTGGTGTGCATGTTAATTTTGATATCGTTTGGGATAAAAACAGTGCCAAATTTGCATATTTGACTCCTAAGATTGACTGTAAGATTCACAAAATATAGGGCAAAAGAACGAATGCTATCATTTATGTCATTGTCATTCGATTTTGTGAATAAGCCCCCTCTCTAACGAGCCCCCTATCTTTGAAGCACTCTCCTAGGGCCTCCGAAATTAAATAAGCCCCACCGGGGGCTTAATAGAGCTTTTGCAGTATTCATGCTTCAATGTCATGGCATTTCAGCTAAATATTTGCTAATTTTTGCTGACTCATGGTGAATTGGTGCATATACGCAAGGGAGTGCTTTATCAGCTCAAGTTTTCAATGTCAAACTATTGAAACTCAAAAGTTGAGGTAGCTATACAGAAGCACGTTTCCCCGTCACGGTTTATCTAATTTAAAAGCAATCACGACAAGAATTTAAAGATTTGCAAGCTGCTTCCTACAAAAGATCCGTTGCGTTTCTAATTAACCTCAAATTACGAATTCTCGCTAGAAATCAATGCAAGAAGCTAATCAATTAAAAAGCTGCCATGTATCCCGGAGAAAAGCAATAAAAAAGATCAGCCGAAAATTGAGCTCTTTAAAGCGGGAATCTTTGCATACGGTTTGAAGCAAATTGCATTCAGCGCCATTCAGCGCAAGTGATCAAGTTTTCCCATGTCTTTCTAATATGAATTCAAGTCTTGTAAAATAACAGCAAAACAAAAGCACCGTTCCTGACGCTTAATTAGTGTTCAAAAAGACGAGAGAAGTCTCAATATATTATTTATTGTGAGTCTCCATCAAAAGTTTTGCGAAAGCATCGAAAAAGGAGACTTAAGAAACAGCTGAAGAAGAGACAGACACTTTATCATTATTTATTTAAGGGTTTCATGACATTTTCTTAGTTCAAGTGGAAAACCACTCGTGAGTTTTTGTTTTCTTAAGCCTAGTTCCAACTGAGCGATAACCATTGATTGCAGGCAAAAGACCTTTTAGCTGTTCTATAAAAGACCCTGGAGTGAGCGTTATTTCTATATATTTAAAACGCGAGGTTCGATCGAGTGGCGTCAGAGCTTTTATCACTATTGTACACATTCAAAAATCCTACAAAATATAGGAAAATCGTTCCATTCTGATTCCTTTCAGGATAGCTAAAAGGTCTATAGGGCTTAATTCGACTGCCTACTTGAGTCTCAGTTTTCCGCACTGAATTGGATTATGTTTATGGCTTTAAACTGTATGAATGAGAATATGAATACCAGACAGCAAACATTGAACGATCACGTCATCAGTCTAGGGCTTAGTCGCACTACCGGGTGCGCCAAAATAAACTATGCACGTTTGGCAGGCCACAATAAATCGTACACTGGATCGATTTGAAGCTTTATGACTTAATCGTTAGCAGAAAGCCTGAATTAGATTCTAGAACTTTTTGCAAATTTTTCTGTCATCAGTTTTTAGAGCAAGAATTGAGTTTCTCAAAATATTCGTTTTCGAAAACATTGAGAACGATAAAAATACGTCGATCAAATTTTAAAAGATTCAACATGAATGAACAAAGAGAAAACGTTTTCGGAGGGATTTGGGGGCTTAATACGACCTCTCATACAGCAGATTACAATTGGTCGATTTCAAAATCGCAAATCACCACGAATAAGTTCTCTTTTTGTCCATTCCTGTCGATTCTTTGGAAAAGTTGATCGATGTTTTTTGATCATTTTCGGTATTTTTCGAAAGCTAAAATTTTAGGAAATTCGCTTCTAGCTCTAAAACCTGGAAATGAAAAATTTGCGAAAAATCCCAGTATCTAATTCAGGCTCTCTGCTGTCGATTAAGTCATAAATCTTCAAAATCGGACCTGTGTACGATTTATTGAGGCCTGCCAAACGTGCATAGTTTATTTTGGCGCACCCGGTAGTATGCACCGCAGTTCACTGCAATGAAATCCGGACGAATTTTCAAAAGGTTTCACTTAATCTTCCGTCACTCAGTTGGTACATGTACAGGCCCGTCGGAACGAAATTCATATGGGGGGGGGATGGGGGGGCTGAAACTTGATGCAAGCGTAGCAAGTAAAAACGGGGGTCGGGGGGCTGCCCACGGGAACATTTTTTATGACCACGCCCTTTACATCATCGGAAAACGCCAATTTTTTTAAGAATTTGCCTTTAAAAGAAGCAAGGGATCATGAATGATGGGGGTCTTTCCAGGAAAATTTTGAAAATAGGACTTCAAGTTCTTGACGAAATAGATTATTTTGGAATTGCATAATAATACGAAAGTGCTAGCTTGATAGATTCTGGTAACTTCCTCAAATACAGATCAGTTTGAAGCTTCATTTCCAACAGCTTGGCTTTCACAGCCTTTTTCACGTATGGAAGTGAACGCACTTCAGCAAATTATTGGGCAAGCTCCCCCCCCCTCCGGTTCCAACGGGCCTGCATGTAGCCCTCCCTTGAGAAAAGTGTGGCCCGCTTGGAATCTACAGAAAGATGCTAACTCTTTTGAAAGTCAGTTATGTTTCGATAGCTCATTTATTAGGATCTAAAATCTGTCTCAACCGAGCTAAGTCCAGTCATCTAACGGGTGAGTCGAAAAAATAATCCCTGTTTGAAAGGACACTGCTCCCTGAATATCAAAGCAATAATATCGAAAACTGTCTTGTTTTATTGCCAATATGTTCAATTTGGTTCAGTAATTTGCCCGGTTTTAATCGGCCATTCCTTCCCGTGGATATCGGAGATTTTCTGCAGAAAGCCTCTTTCAAAATCTGCAAAAACGAATGAAAACAATGAGCAAATTTACTTGGTTTTCCTTCCTAAGAATGATGACACTCACATATATTCATGTATTTTGCGCTCGTGGGAGAATGGAATCCCCCTTGTAGGTTATTGATACCGGGGGGGGGGGGGGGAGATTTTTTCATCCTTTTAAGGGGATGGCACGTGCTAAAGGGTGAAGAAGTCATTGGTGTAAAGCCATGTCAGCCAGAAATTTCAGGGAAATTTTTTCATGATTTAAAAAAAAAAAAAAAAAAAAAAAAAAAAAAAAAAAAAAAAAAAGGATTTGAACATGTCTACCATTAAACTACATATTTGCCAATATCATCGTCTTGATATCCAGAGAGCCGTGACCTTTCAAATGGGGGATTCTTTTTATTTACTCACCCGGTATAAAAAGGACAAAGGAAATGCCTACACATACCATTGTCTCTTTAGTTAACCCTATAGTGGTTGGGTTATCTGATACGTCCTATTTTGGTTGGGGGGGGGCAAAAAAGCCCCCCTCCCTACCTAACTCTTGACTGGAAATAGATAGAGCAACCAAATTTGGTGTACTAATAGCCCCAGGCATGTACTTTACGAAAATATAAAGATTGACCTAAAATTAGCCGTCTTTATTGCTTGCGTCAGCATTTTTCCTTGTGTGGTCAAGAAAAGTGGCAAAATCGGTCAAAATCAGGAAAAATGCGATAAAATTTAATTTGGAGCACAATTTCGATCCAAACATGACAATTATGATAGAATACATCAAATAGCACTAGCCTGCAAAACATCTTTGCAAAATTTTGCTACTTTTTTCGCGAAAATTAACATTTGAGAAATAGCGATTTTGACAGAGTCAGTTCCAGAAAATTGTCTCCCTTCCCCTCATTTGTCAAAATATTTTTATGAAACTTCTTCAGTCATTGCACAATAAGTATAAGCAAAAAGTCAGAAAGTTCCAGGGTCATAACTGTTATCTTGACAGAGTTATAACAAAAAGTCTACTAGGAGGGGCAAATTTGCCCCCCCCCCCAACCAAAATAGGGTTAAACAATGTCCATACACATGTCAGGATCCTCATATGCAATAGGCTAATAATAGACTACTCAGACTCGTTCCGCGCGGGGCTTTATCTCCGTTGATTTTGGATTAGTTGAATTTGGTTCGAAGCAAACTGTACTGTACCCGAATGTAGCCTGCGCGCAGACCATACCCATATAGTCTGCACGTAGGCTCATCCGAATAGGTTTATTCCATTCGGTGGTGAGTTCGTTCTCAAATTCGCTTATTCTATGCTAAATTCACTTATTTTTTGCAATTCTTTGCTAAATTCGCTGAAAAACAATGGCCGTGAATATTGATAGTACAGAATGTCAATCCCTCGTGTTTTCCACGCCAGCAAATTGGTGTATTCGTGAATCGTGATGAAGTCCACGTGGACTAATACCATCTTATAGTGACGCTGCTTTCGGAACAAGATTCAAAGAACGAGTAATTTCAGAACAGTTGTGTGGTCGATGCGAACTGTGAAGCGACCGTAACCTGCGTCGTAGAGGCTATTATTCTCTAACTAAAACACACGTATTGTCGGTTTATTTACAAAAAGCAGCATTTGTTAAATTTACGTGTCTAAAGATACATTCACTCTGTAAGTGTTGCCAATGACGCTTCTTCGAATAACACTCAAGTCTGCCCACTCAAGTTCAATAAAGCAGATCCGACTTTGATACCGGGTGACCCAGAAAAAAGTGACCCAATGCAATCTGTTACAGAAACCTAAGTATGTGGCCGATTGAAATGCTTCAAACGTTGTTCTGTCGCTAAAAGACTAGCTGATTCTATGAGTATTTTTCGAAATTTTTTTCGGCACGGTAAATTTCCAAAATTAAGGATTTCGAGGAAAAGAGCATGCCTGAAATCCTAAAAAAGTCGTCAAAAACAGGGGATCGATTTACAGCTATTTCAAGTCTTCAAAACAACGAGGAGCGTGTTTCATTTCAAACTGGGAATAGGTAACCCAGTCGGAAGTCTTCAGAGCAAGTTTATAGTCCCTAGGTACTTAAAAATATTCTCAGGCAGAATGAAACACGCTCCTCGTTGTTTTAAAAGATCTGAAATGCCTTCAAATCGATCGCCTGTTTTTGATGACTTTTTGAGAATTTCAAGCCTGCCCTTTTCCTCAAAATCCTTAATTCAGAAACTTTCCCGGGCCCAAAAAAATTGCGAAAAATACTCATAATGTAAGCTAGTCTTTTAGGGACAGAACAACGTTTGAAATATTTCAATCTGCCACTTACTTTTTTTTCTATGACAGATTGCGTTGGGTCACTTTTTTCTGGGTCACCCGGTATATTATTCAAGACTAGGCCATGTTTAATCATTATCGATGTTTCGAAGTAATACTGTGCTTCATTTTCAAAATAAAAAGTTTCAAAAGCACGAGGATGTATCTATTTGTGTGAAGAAAATAACAGATAAAAAGCGATCAGGCTAGCTCTGATGAGGAAACAAGTTCGGATGACCTCAGTGTGTTAAAACACGTCTTAGTATTTTCGTCGTCCAAACTTTCCAGGCGACATCAAGTTTTATTAGAAAAATGTTTCAAAAACTTTTCTTCTTAAAAGACAGAAAATTCGGTAAACTGTGCAAATGCAGCCTTGTGGGACTAACCCAAAAGGATAAATATTTATCAACGCGCACGATACTAAAGGATTTCTAGTTCAATATATACAATCTCTAGTATTCTGTCAACCTTTCGTGTACTGAAAGAGAGAAGCTTGATTTACCTTCCCAACAAAGACTTCTTATTGATACACCGATACAGGAATCAAAGAGTTTATCCTACCTGCTCTCTTCCAGCAATACCGCCAAGAGTTCTTTATGAGCAAGGTTGTTCTGCGATAGGCCCACGCCAATTCGTGCTTCGATAGGCCCATGGCGAGATCAAAGCGACGGAAGACTGGAAGGATATCTAACATAAATTCTAAAAACTTTGATTCCTTTGCATGGCATTTCCATGCGTATTCCTAAAAGTTACACAATTCATCTTTGGCTGAAACAGAATTTCGTTTCCCTTGATGATAATCTAAAGTTTCGGTGGGAGAAGCAAGGGCGAATTTTGTAATACAAAGGATACAAGCTTGATTAAGACAAAGCGATTTCAGCATCTAAAGAATAGATTTCGCACCTTTAACGCACCCTACCACGAGATGTTTGCTCTCATTGTTTATTTTGATTTGATCAGGTGTGAAATCTTTTCTTCAGAGCCGTAAATCACTTTGTTTTCTCGGAGGTCTGAATCCTTTGCTTTCTGAAATTCACCCGGGAATTCACCCTCGTTGTTGGTTGGAGACTGTTTCCTTATTTCTGAAGGTGCCGCCAGCTCCCAGCAGATAAAGAAAGATGTCCTTCTCGCACAGAAGAGCACTCTCGAAGGATATCATTTTCTCGAGTCAGTGGAATTTTCCGACGCGACGGAATCTTGTTTTTTAAGGAGAAAAAATGCCTCTCGAAGTTGAAAAGAAATTTACGCCAATTGTCTAAAGAAGGGACCAGCGGGGGAATTGCTCACCCAGCTAGTATGTTAAAAAGAGTCCCATCAGAAGTGAGCTTTCTAAACAAAACGGATACGGCCATGACACAAAGGCAATGTCGCAACAACTGATAATTGTCTGATTTTGTAATTAACAACAAGGGCAGATTTTGTAATACAATAGCAACAGTTGCGTTCGATTGACACCTCAATTCAAAGCGATTAGCGGATGCAGACAAAGGAAATTCCATAGAAATAGGAGGAAATTCTCTCAACCAGTAATTCAAAACAAACAAGGCTGCAAAAATTTCCCCGAAACTAGTATAGGGCAAACTCTCGCCTTGTGCAAACGAAAGATGGTTTTTAAGAGAAGTTATGTGCTTATAGCGAAAGAAGAAGGGTAAATCTAGCTCCGTCGCTTATATTATGTTTATTTGTTTTAGGAGTTATTTTGTCATCGTTTCANGACAGAACTTTAGATTTACCCTTCTTCTTTCGCTATAAGCACATAACTTCTCTTAAAAACCATCTTTCGCTTGCACAAGGCGAGAGTTTGCCCTTGCGGCTCTGTTTGTTTTGAATTACTGGTTGAGAGAATTTCCTTTGTCTGCATCCGCTAATCGCTTTGAATTGAGGTGTCGATCAAACGCAACTGTTGCTATTGTATTACAAAATCTGCCCTTGTTGTCTGATGCTTAACAACAGGATTTCTACGGACGATTAACCAAGACGAAAATATAAAAGATCGGAGCTGCATAGGTGCAGATAAAAAGAATGCTTCATGGAAAGGAGCTGCATAATGCCCCAAGAACATTCACAGCAAGGTAAATTAATATTCAACAAAAAAAATGGGTGCCCAAACAGCCCTTGAATAGCTAAAAAGTATTCTTTACGAGTTTGCCAATGAACATAGCAATGAGTGAATAGCAAAGAGCTTGGCTATTAGGAGCGAAAAGAGGTTTTTCTTAAATAATGCATTATCTGGAAACGATTTTCTTAAAATGGAAACTTAGCATGAAAATTTACTTGAGAGCTCGTTTAGAGTGGCGACCGCCCTTCGCACAAAAAATTCGAAGTTCTCTTGTGAAGAGAAATTATTTCTGAATAGATTCTTTGTGGAAAGCCGACTAATGTTTAAATATGGCAGCTTCAGCTTTTGAAATAATCAAACGGCTAAAAAGCAGCTGCATAGGAGTATGTGATTTCTATTGCAAGCGATCAAATTTGTTTCCGATGAACACTTTCGTTCTTTCATTGAAATTTCTACGCATAACAAATATTGCAGACTATCACTTCGGTTAGATGCACACATAAAAGGAAATGTTTCACCTGTTTAAAAAGAATCGAGATTTTCTATTGCTGGTGTTATAGTGCAAGGCGGCGAGGACGTTATCATTTATAGCCAACAGCAGACAATCAGTTTACGTAAATACGAGTATAAGTTGGACAATTCCACATGATTGTATAGCGTAAGGATTTGCAAATGCCGATGTTATAACAAACAAGTAGTGCGAAATAGCTGTGGTGAGGGTTGTCCTTGGTATTTTGTGCTTGGCGCAGTTGTTGGGCCTATGGGGGTGGGGGGGGGGGGGGGTTTGCAGCATAGAGATGTTCGTGCTGTGGGCAGTTCTGGTCCTCCGTATGCCCGCTGGTTGGTGCTGGGTGCGGTGGTTCGTGGGTGGCTTATCTCGCTGTGGCCACGGCGGTTTGCTGTGTGCATCAGGGAGCTCCCTCGTGCGGCGCGTCTGCCGTCTCCCGGGAGGCTGCTCGTCGTCCCAGGCCTTTGCGAGGGCATCTTCTGCTTTTATCTTGTAACATATATATCGTACATTCTTAGTAAATCTATTTAATACACTATAAACATTTTGTAAAGTAGGCCTTAATTAGCTCTAAATTAGCTATTTTCAATTTAAGCCTACTAAAAATAAATAAATGATGGTGATGGTAACTTGTCTTGAAATCTAAAAGCATTAAGATGTAATTTTTGGCACGATTTTTTGGCTACTTTACACAAGGCAGTTGATAATTTTTTCATTTCCGATGCGCCTTGAATGCATAAGATAAACGAAAGCACAGGAGCTGCGTTTTATCATTTGTAGAGAAACGGTTCTGTGGCAAAGAAATCTATTTAAGCATACCTGATGTTCCGAAGAACGTGTACCGTGTGAGTAAAATAAAGTTACAACGTCTAGCGGGCTGTGGGATAAAAATTTTGTTTGAAAAATCATTCAACTTTTAGAACCAAAAATACGTAAAATGCTGTTAAGGGGTGGTAAGGGGTTTGTATGGAAACGAGAAGTCCACCTTCGGTTTCTGGTTCATGATTTACTTTCTATTGACGTTCAAATTTCATTTTTATATTTCAATGGCAAGTAAAATGGACCAGAATGGAATATGGAATTCTCGCTCACATACAATACCAGCATTTTAACTATTTTTGGGTCCAAAAGATGAATGATTTTTACCAAACGAGATTTTACATCTAAGTTAGCCGTTGACTGATAAATTAACATTTCAGTTTTGAAGATCAACCGCGTACTTTCTTCAGCAATTCATTTTTAAGTAGGCTGGAAGTATCAAGCTACTTAAAGCTAATTTAAAAAAAAAAAAAAAAAAAAAAAAAAAATCCAGGCACGGGACCCCTAGTTTAACGTCCCTTCCGAAGGACGGCGAGGTGAGTTGCGAGGTCAGGCCTCCAAGAGGTCACCCATCCGCAGTTTGACCTCACTCGACTGAGCTTAATTTCAGTCATCTGATGGAAACTGCATAAGGGCCCATAAGCCGCTCAGCCACTTACCCCACCACGGCCACTCACCCTACTTCTTATTTTACAGCCCGCCAAACGTTCCAATTCCTCTTTGACTCAACTGGTACTAATGATATTAGTATATATGCACTACCTAATGTACAGGCATGGCGGACTACTTTAAGCTAACTAACTAAACATAACCTAACACAATGAAACTAATATAAGATACAATAACAGTATAGTGAAATAAGATACGAGATAACTGAACTAAAATGAATCAAATAGAACTGCGATGAAAATGTAGAACAAAACTTGTACTAGATATAGGCACGTATACTAGGCTCATTGCGAATCTTCGAGTTTATGCTGACTCCAAAAGGCTTTGTTCACGAAGGTTCTTTGCTTTACATAATTAATGACTTGGTCTTAGGAAGTGTTCGGCACGACATGACTTCTATGAACTCGTTTGTTAGGTCCTTATCAAGAGGGGAAATCGTAATTTCAGGAAATTTAAGCATCATTTCGTCCCTTATCTGTGCATATTTATTGCATCTAAATAGGAAAAATATTTCGTCCTCAACAACATCTTGTGAGTCGCAGTGTTTGCACAATTTTTTATCAAGGCTTATATTTTTTTGTCTTCCTGTCTTGACGTGTAGATCATGATCCGAACACCGTATTTTTGAAAGAACCTTCCGTTTTTGGACTGTTCCGAAATCATGTGAATGATTAATCAATTCTTACGTTCAATTCCAGACGACTTCTATAAACTTGATGCGTACGAGCCACTACCCAACTATCAAATAGATCGTCTGCCTGGTTCAGCTTATTACCACTGGTATTGTAGAAAATCGCCATCTGTTGAAGGATATGAATTCAAAAGACGAAGAGCCAAGTTGATGGGTATGGTTAATTGCATCGTCTGAGATCTCCTTATTTTATTGACTATATAAACATTTGATAAACGCTCAAATGGACAGTAAAAGACAAGGATGTAATATAAGAAGAAGAAGGTGAATTAATGTTGATCTTATTGTCAATCAATTCTTGTTTTATTATCTATTCTAATTAATAACATGACAAAGAGCCGGGAGCAAAATTTTCCCCAAATCGTGTCAAAATCGTGTCAATTTCTTTTGCTTTATCTCCAAAAAACTCTATAAACCGTTTCGTTGTCATCCAAAATATCCTGCTCTATAGGAGAATGATTTGCCCCTGGCAACGGGAGCCTATCTCCTCTCCCCTCCGTAATGTAAAGAACTCATCTTACTTTGCAAGGATTATTTTAGCGATTTGAAATCTCGTTTCCAAAAGAAGGCACCACAATTTTTTGTCGCAGAATATGATATTTAAATAGACAATCAAAACAGTCCAGTTTTACGAACGCTTTTGAGCAATGCCTTGAACTCGAGATCTGACAAAATCAATTTCATACTTTCAAACAGCAAAGCTAATGCAATGCAGAACCTTTTTTGTAGACACATTTGAAACAATAGCACTGCTTTTGATATTTTGGGTACCAGAGCCTAAAACTTTGGAAAATTAAAAAAGAAAAAGGAGAAGTTTTTTATATTTCTTCATATTTTTTAAAGTTTTAGGCTCTGGTACCCGGGGTGTGCTTTTGATTGCCAGGACAGCTCGACTTGCAGAAAAACCTTTCTACAGCTGCTCATTCGATTTGTAAATGTAGATAAACCAACCAGCATAGGATGCTTTGAAATGTGGGTGGCTAACTCACCGCTAATGCATGAACAGTATATACTAGACCCCATTGCAGGCACGAAAAAAATATTGCATGAGATTGTACCGTACTGGCCCCCCGTCCACTTAGCTGACTTAGTTTTCATTTGAATACGGCGTGAAATGAATACGACATGCTAACTGCCTTTGCCGCTAGCGAATACTGAATCAGTTAAAGTCAAAAAAAAAAAAAAAAAAAAAAAAAACTTAGTTTTCATTTGAATACGGCGTGAAATGAATACGACATGCTAACTGCCTTTGCCGCTAGCGAATACTGAATCAGTTAGAGTCAGATTCATTTCGAGGCTATAGTTTGAAAAAGAGAGCATGCACTTTGAACAGTCCTGAGCATGCTCAAACATATCGTATTCATTTTGTAACGGGATAGTGTAAACAGGGACCTTGTTTGGGGTTTCAACCAAGAAGCCAATACCGCACAGTTTTATGCCGTATTCGTTTCGTACTGGAATAGTGTAAACGGGGCCCTATAGGAATTCGGCAGTTGGAGGTTTTCTTTTTGCAATCGTTAATCGATTAGTACTGCCTGCCGTGTCAATCTAAAGCAACTGATGACATTGTTAAGGATCTGCCTTCGTTATACCTAAGATGCTTTATGACCAAAAGTGATCGGCAGAATTATGGGTTGCTGTTGAACATGCATAAAGTCAAGGCCACTAAAAGACTGACTGATAAGATTTAGCAGTATAACAAATCGAATAAGAATTTTGTTGATGGTCTTGATAATAATGTTAAATGATCAAATCTATTTTTTCTGGTTATGTGTAGTGCAATAGTGCAAAGATAAACACCAGAACAAAGTTAAACATTTGCACTTCGATGTGAAATAATAGAACGATGTTTCGAGCATAGCCCTTCCTCAAAGCACTTGATAACGTAACTTGACTTGACAACGACCTATACTCGAAACGTCGTGCTGAACTGATCACACTTCGAAATGCAAATGTTTCCCTTTATTAGGTTAATCACGACAATTTCTTTGCTTGTATTCATTTAGAGGATATGATAATAAATGCAGAACAATTTAGTGACATCCATTTTAATGCCTCTTTATTCAAGTTTCTTCTGCTTTACGGTGAAGCTAGGTTTGGGTCATAACAGGTGAGTAAAAAACCACACGGAGTTTGAAAAGATACTGCCCCCTGGATATCAGAGCAATATTATTGAAAACTGTCTTGTTTCATTGCCGATATGTCCAATTAGGTTCAGTAATTTACCCGGCTTTAATCGGTCATTCCTTCCCACGAATATGAGAGTTTATTTGCAAATATTCCTTTTCAAAAACCTACAATATCAAGCAAAAACGGCGATCGGTTTTCCTTCCTGACAACAGTGACGCGTTCATGTGTTAGCATATATTTGTCCTCTCAGAAGAATGGAATCCCCCTGAATAAGTTTCTCATACAGGAGAGGAAGACTGTTTCAAGATTGAACGTGCTAAAGCACGTCCAAGCTATAGCTGTGAAGTAGAAACATTACGGGAATTAGCTCGCGATTTTAGGACTTTTTAGGCTATCGTTACAAAAATTTCTCGAGTTTTCAAAGGTCGTAAGCAACGTTTTGCATTGTGGCTTCGTTTGTTTTCATGTGTTGCTTTGAGAGGATTCATTTGTCTGCGATTGCTAATCACAAGTACTTAAGTGTCAGCCAAAGGCTATAGTCACAAAAATTACCCTTCAAAGGTAGTAAGCACCTTTTTACATGCACAACGCGATAGTTGGTCACGCAAGTTTCCGGGTACCTTTCGTGACTTCGTTTGTTTTCATGTGTTCCTTGAGATGATTGACTTTGTCTGCAATTGCTAAACACTTGTATTTGCAAATGCATGTCAACCAAAAGCTATTGTTACAAGTTTGCCCCCGTTCTCAAAGGCGCCCTTTCGCATGCACAATGCAACAGTTGGCCACACACGTCTCCGAGTATCTTTTATGACTACGTTTTTTTATTTGTAGCTTGAGAGAATTCACTTTATCTAAGATAGCTAAACACTTGCACTTGCATGCCAACCAAAGGCTATTGTTACAAATTTGCCCCTGTTCTCAAAGGCGCCTTTTTGCATGCACAACGCGACAGTTGGCCACACAAGTCTCCGGGTATCTTTTGTGGCTTCATTGTCTTGAATTGTTGCTTGAGATAATTCACTTTGTCTAAGATCCCTAAACACTTGCAGTTGCATGCAGCTGGATCAAAGTCTATTGTTACAAGATTTGCCCTTGTTCTCAACAGCAGTAAACACCTTTCAGCATTAACATCATGACAGTTAGTCATACAGGTTTGTTGGTATCGTTTGCGACCTTCATCATTTGTTTTGATTTGCAGCTTGAGAGAATTCACTTTGTCTGTGATTGCTAATCACTCGTACTTGTGTGAATTGCCCTTGTACAAGGTAGTAATGACTTCATGTACAAAACTCAAATATGGCTTAACATTTGATCAAATCAAACAGTTTATCGATTAATAAATTAATCACATATTACATACATTAATCTTTTAGAATAGATACAACGATAAATATCACAATATAAACAAAACAAAAACAATGAAGTATTAGATGTGTCGATATTTTTGATAGTTGAAGAAAGCGAGATGGGTTAACTAAATCCTGCTCTCAAGAAATATCTTACAACTTCTAAATGATTTAAGCAAATTGGAGCTGGCAAGCCATCAGGGGCCCAACTCATGGGACAGTGGTTCAACCAGCAATTATTTAGCCAGCAGGAAGTTAACCTACAGTTTTTAAACCGGTCGTTTATCCAAACGGCGGCTGTTCAGCATAGGTTCCAAATCTTTAACTCGGCGTAAAAAGGTGGGTGTAAAATTCAATGACCTATTTCTTCTGATTGAATGGCTTGAAAGAAACTTTAGATGCTTATCTATAATTCTACCGTTGGACTTTCCAGAAATTTTGAATATTTTTCAAAATTGCAGCGTATTTTAAACTTCAGCTCATTTGAGGATGTGACGTCATCAAATTTCTAAATCATAAACCAGATGAGTGACAGACTTTTGCTTGATACCATATTGTAGGCATTCATAAACTTTGGTTTTCTTCGAAATTACATCATGTTGCGTCAAACGGTTTAGAAATTACGATGGTTTTAAGTTTTTTTGGAAATTTTTGTTGAATTATTGACAAAGAGGAAAAACATTCTAACTCTGAAAATATTAGAGATTTCAGAAAAGTCCAACGGTAGAATTATAGAGAAATAGCTAAAGTTTCTTTGAAGTCATTCAGTTCAAAGAAATAGGTCACTCAGTTTTACACCAGCCTTTTTAAAGATTTGGAACATATGCTCAGCTGTTCAAGTTGACTAATACCAAGCTCTTCCTCTGAGATTTCTAACTCAAATCAGCCAAATAAAATGTTACGACGGTCACGGTTGAATTTAGTAAAATAGCTGCATCTACTGGGTATATGATATATTTCTATTTACATAATACCGGGTGCACCAAAACAAACTATGCACGTTTGGCAGGCCACAATAAATCGTACACTGGACCGAATTTGAAGATGTATGACTTAATCTTTAGCAGAAAGCCTGAATTGGTTTCTGGGACTATTTTGCAAATTTTTCCGTGTTCAGTTTTTAGAGCTGGAAGAGAGTTTCTTAAAATCTTCATTTTCGAAAACATTGAAAACGATAAAAAAACGTCGATCAAATTTTAAAAGATTTAACATGAATGAACAAAGAGACAACGTTTTCAGGGGGATTTGGGGGTTTAGTACGAGCTCTTGTACAGCAGATTACAATTGGTCATTTTCTAAATCGCAAATCACCACGAACAAGTTCTCTCCCTGTCTATTCATGTCGATTCTTTAGAAAACTTGATCGATGTTTTTTTTATCGTTTTCAGTGTTTTCGAAAACTAAAATTTTAGGAAACTTGCTTCTAGCTCTAAAAACTGAAAGTGAAAAAATTTGCAAAAATCTCAGTATCTAATTCAGACTTTCTGCAAACGATTAAGTCATAAATCTTCAAAATCGGTCAAGTGTATGATTTATTGTGGCCTGCCAAACGTGCATAGTTTATTTTGGCGCACCCGGTATTTATCTGGCATTTGCCCAATATCTGTTAAAATATTTGGGTACTAGTTGTTGTAAGAACAATTGCTGAAGAAGATTAATATTGTAACGTTTATAAAGTTGCAGTATATTTCTGAATTATCTTTAAAATTTTTATAAGCTCAGGTGAATTGGCTCTTGAAGTATGGGTTCTAGTTAGATGATCTTCAGTTGCCTTTTGACAAATATTCTTTAAGAGTATTGGCCAATATTCATGTGAAATACAGTTACTTGTTCGCGTATATATATATATATATATTATTGTCGGTTAACTTTACGCTATTATTAGCTACTCCTTTGATCAATATAACTTAAATGGGCTGCTTCAAATTGGCTACTGTTCGAACGACTACTTCTATGATCATTAGGATCTGATTTCTGAGATTAAGTTACACTTGGTAAAGGTTACGGTAAACGTTTGTAACACGAGATTTGGGTTTCTCTCCCTAAAAGCCAAACTAGTAACGGAATCTAGTTAAACTATACATCATTCGATGCACAAGAATGTGGGAATGTCAACCATATCAAAAAAATTGGCAAACATGATATTTTCCAGGCAAATGTATTGCTCAAAAGAGTAAATGTAAAAGCTTCAATATCTCACTAAGCTGTAGGAAAAACGTTACTGTCATTTCAATTGTAAGATTTGACTGAAAGCAAAACAAAGCACTAGGCGTTTTTTAAAACCAGGGCAAATGCATTTTTGGTCTTGTGCAACCTTGTAAAGGTCATATCTTACGAAAAACCTATCCATGAAAACTGGGGAAGGATTTTTGCCCAATTCAAGCTCATATTTCAAAACGCAAACAACACCATATTTTCAGCTAATGAATATGCTGAATCATTTTCAAAATCATTATTACTGATCACTTCACTGAAAGACTGATTCTGGTCAAGCTAAAGTTTAATTTGCAGGCAAATGCATAGCCTAGCACTACTAGAATTGCATCTGGCCACCAAAATCCTCTCAGTTTTCACTTTAAAGCTCCTTTACTAAACTATAGCAAGTCTTGCCTTTAAGGCTATATAGTCTTCTGGTGCTTCGAAGGTGCTGTTGCAGTCTACATTCAATGACACCTGAATTATCTTTGCAGACAATCACATACCTCATAAGTAGCATAAATCAGCGTAGGCACTAATGCAGTAAACTTGATGATGCGTCTGAGCAACATGACATTGGACATTCACTGCCACAGGCAGATGTGCAAGATGGTGGACACAGAGAGTTGGCTGACTGAGGTGGATCAGGATTCAAACCCGTGAGATCTGGAACTGAAGAAGAAAGAGAGTAATTTTGCAACATAGTATGGTGAAAAGCATAGGTTCCAAATCTTTAAAAAGGCTGGTGTAAAATTCAGTTACGTATTTCTTTGAACTGAATGACTTCAACGAAACCTCAGCTATTCCTCTATAATTCTACCGCTGGACGTTTCTGAAATCTTCAATATTTTCATAATTAGAGTGTTTTTCTACTTTTTCAAGAATTCAAGAAAATTTTCAAAAAAACTTAAAACCATCGCAATTTGTAAACAGTTTGAAGCAACATGAAATAACTTCGAAGAAAACAATAGTATATGGATGTCTACAACATGGTATCAAGCAAAAGTCTGTCACTCCTCTGGTTTATGATTTAGAAATTTGATGACGTCACATCCTCAAACGAGGTGAAATGGTAGATACGTCGTAATTTCGAAAAATATTCAAGATTTCTTAAAAGTCTAACGGTAGGATTGAAGATAAGTATCTAAAGGTTTTTTCAAGTCATTCAGTCAGAAGAAATAGATCCCAGAATTTCACACCCACCTTTTTACGCTGAGTTAAAGATTTGGAAGCTATGCTATGGTGAAATAGAAACAGATAAAAAGCAAATTCAGACTTTGTAATTTAACAATTATTGGGTAACTTACATGTGAAAGTTTATCATTCCAGAAAAATTGGACATGCTATTCTGAAATTATGAGCGATTTGAAATAATATCTAATACCGAAAAAAATTAAGATATCACAGATCCCCAACAAGCAATGATAGCGAAGTACCTAAAGTTCTTTTAAAACCATTCAGTAAGAGGGTAGATACAATAACCATCCATGCAATCATTTTTCAAGATTTGATCCCTATACAGGATGTTTCAGAAAAAACACAACCCAACTATAATTGAAAATTAGAAAAGTTATAAGATTTGAATAGATGCAATTTATACCATTTGAATATACGATCTATCTTCTGTCTAATGATATTCAGTTTGGGTACATTAATGGAATCATTCAACATTCTATTAACGATTCAGCAAGTGTTGTCTATTTTAGACCCCGTTTACACTATGCCGGTATGAAATGAATACGGCATGAAACTGTGCCGTATTGGTTTTTCTGTCAAAACGGAATCGCCGTTTACACTATACCAGCACGAAATGAATACGATAGGTTTTGACCATGCGCAGAGTGAGGATTCGTCAAGGCGCATGCTCTCATTCGCCAGATTATCACCTCGATGTGAATCCGACATGAAATGATGCCGTATTCGCCGTTTACACTATGCCGGTTCAGCGACGAAGCCAGTTAGCATGCCGTATTCATTTCGTGCCGTATTCAAGTGAAAACTATGCCGG
>REGL01000144.1:345150-369900 GCA_004194395.1 Aurelia aurita complex sp. Pacific
TGGGATAGAGAATTTTTGTTAAAATATGCAATGGGTGTAACACTTTATGAAATGCAAAGAAATATTTGGTTCTGCCCAAAATTCAATGCATTTGCATAAACCAGTACCCTTAGGCTGAAAGTTAGTTTCAGCGCTATCTCCTTGTCAGTGAAATCAAAAGATCAAAACACAAGATTGCGACTTTGATCTTACCTTTTGCAGCAGCGAACTCCACAAGATATGCACAAGAAACCAATAGCACAATGTTCCACCAAGTATCCATAATTTCAAGATCTTCTCCTCCAAATAGCCATATATAAAAACAAAAATAAATTCATCAAAATAATTGCAAATTAGCAAACAACAAATCAAAGCTCATGAATTAAGTTAACAGTGTTGCTAGTCGCTCAGCCCAGATGCGGTTGTTTGAATGGTGAATTGGCAACTGCAGGTGGTTCGTTTGATTGTGTAGTCAGTTACCTTAGCTGGCTGTCCAAACAAAACAGAATAGCTATAGGAAGACCAGTCTATGGGGCTTAATAACCTTCAAGTACTCAACTGAAAGATACTGCTTTTTGGTTGGTTAACCTGGAGCAATGGTTGTGGATTTAAGGTTTGATATACCGGGTCACCCAAAATAAACTATGCACGTTTGGCAGTCCACAATAAATCGCACACTGGACCGATTTTGAAGATTTATGACTTAATCGTCAGCAGCAAGCCTGAATTAGATTCTAGGACTTTTTGCAAACTTTTCCGTTATCAGTTGTTAGAGCTAGAAGCGAATTTCTTAAAATGTTCGTATTCGAAAACATTGAAAACGATAAAAAAACGTCGATCAAATTTTAAAAGAATCAATATGAATGAACAAAGAGAAAACGTTTTCAGGGGGATTTAGGTGTTTATTACGACTTCTCGTTAAGCAGATTACAATTGGTCGATTTCTAAATCCCAAATCACCGCGAACAAGTTCTCTCTTTGCCCATTCAAGTCAATTCTTTGGAAAACTTGATTCTATGTTTTTTTTATCGTTTTCAGTGTTTTTCGAAAACTAAAATTTTAGGAAACTCGCTTCTAGCTCTAAAAACTGAAAATGAAAAATTTGCAAAAATCCCAGTATCTAATTCAGGCTTTCTGCTAACGATTAAGTCATAAATCTTCAAAATCGGACCTGTGTATGATTTATTGTGGCCTGCCAAACATGCATAGTTTATTTTGGCGCACCCGGTACCAGGTTACCCAAAAAAACTTCACGAGCTAGATCGCACGTAGTTTCCTGAAAGCAAATGTTATGCACACAAACAAGGTATCAGCATGTAACTGAAAGGCTCAGCTATCTTTTGAAATGTTGTTTGGTTAGTTTAAGGCATGCCTACTATCTGAAAAACAGTTTCAAAATATGGAAATTCATTAATTTCTCGGACTATTCCCTCGTTTTCCAGTCGATGTTTTGGAAGATGTGAAAAAGCTGAATTCCGAATTTGCTTTGGAGCATATGAACGAGGAACAGAGGTCAATCATTTTGCAAAAAAAAAATTTCCCTAGACGACTTCAAATCCATCGCTTCGTTGAGCTTTCACAAAATGTTGACTGGAAAACGATGGCGATTACTTCACTAAAAATGAGGAATCCGAGATTCAAGATATTCTTTGAATCTGGTTTTTTTCGGATGATAATCGTTGCTAAAAATGAACATGCAGCATCTCAAAAGATAGCTAAGCCTTTCAACTAAACTGTGATACAAAGCATTTGACAATAGTTTCGATTTCAGAGAGCTAGTTACGATCTAATTTGGGAAGTTTGTTTTGCGTCACCCGGTACTTGTATCAATTTCAGGGTAAACGTTGAGTCGATCAGCTATGGCCTAAATAGATTAGCTGTATCACAATGACAGTATGAAAACAATGTGAAACAAAAGATTTAGGTGTCTGAAAGGACAATGAGATCTACGGTTCTGAAGAATAGATTTCACACCTCTTAGTGCACCCAATCAAATCAAAATAAACAGAGAAAGCAAAACATTATGGTTGTTTTTTTTGTCAACTTATCTTTATTCGATTTTTACCTAGCTATACATTGGCTGCGCAGAAAGTGTGGAATCAATTCTCGAGGCTGCAAAATCGCTTTGCCTAGGACAGACCTGAAACCTTTGTTTTACAACTTTCGCACAAGTTGCAGATCGCAAAAGGCAAAGTCTATCAGGCGAGCTAAAGGCTATCAATGTGAACTAATTCATGGAGATCAGTAGAGTCTGGAGCTTTGCTAACCGGCTACAGTCCATGGCTTGTATTCCGATCGATTAGGGAAGGGCCTGAATCAAATTATGGTCGGTCCGGAAAGACAGCAATACGAAAACAAGATTTCAGGCCTTAACGTTTTGAAAAACGCGGATTAATATATCGTTTAAACAAGTTCAGGCAAAGCCTGCAAGCGAAGTCATAACAGGTTTGAATAATAAGCGGCATCGGACTGAGAGGTGGAAGAAACTTTAGTTGTAAAGGAAAGGGCCTAACATTAAACTTCTAAGGTAACAACGAAACAGAATAGCAAAACCAAAAAGCAAAGCGAAGTTTTCAGAAATGGAAACCTATTCAACTGTCAAGCAGAATCGCTCTTGCAAACAATTCAAAGTTTTGTGCGTAGATTTTTCCGCCTAAACTAGTGGGAATTTGGACTTAACATTACAAGAATTGCAGTACGAAACCAGTTTGTAAGTTAAAATTCAATTTCTCCAGTTCTACTAGCTTTTAGACATCTATTTAGTTACCATTCTATCAATAAGCAAGACAGTTTCTAATTAGACAGACAGATAATTAGTAAGATAAATAAAGACGGCTCTTGTTTGACCTTTTGATCTCAATTTAACACAATGCATTGTATACGTCTGCTCTTTGAATCAACACTAATCACAACCTGAATGCAAGCAGGTCAATTATGCAACTGGTAACATAGGGCTCAAATCTTTAAAAAGGTCGGTGTAAAATCCTATGGCAGTTTTCTTTGAAATAAATGGCTTGGAAGGAACTTAGGGATTTTTGCTGTAAATCTGCCGTGGCAATTTATTGATATCTTGATTGGTTTCAAAATGGCGGCATTTATTATTGAGGCTATGACGTCATCAAATTTCTAAATCCTAAACTAAAAAAGTTACAGATTTCTGCTTGCATCCATATTGTAGACCTTTATAAACTATGGTTTCTTTGAAGGTAATATAATGTTTCCTCTATTAGTTTAGGATTTACGGTTGTTTAAATTTTTTAAAAATTTTCCACGAACTTTCTCAAAAATAATGAAATTACCGCCATTTTGAAAAAAATCAAGGTATCAAAAAATTTCCACGGCAGATTTACAGCAAAGTACCATAAGTTCCTTTCAAGCCATCCAATTCAAAGAAAAATATAATTGAATTTTACACCGACCTTTTTGAAGATTTGAAAGATTTGAGCCCTATGCTGCAACTGGTATTACTTACCACGCACTAAGCTAGACTTATTACACCAGTTTCAATTTGTTTGTTGGGCTATAGACCTTTTAGCTACAGTAAAAACCCGCGTATAAGAACCTAGTGGATTAAGAACCTACAGGCTGAAATTTTGCAATTAAACCCCAATTATATAAGAACCCATTCAGCCTGGAATTTGAAATAGGTTCTTATTTTTAGAGAGCATTAAAAAAAAAAAAAAAAAAAAAAAAATTTACACCGACCTTTTTGAAGATTTGAAAGATTTGAGCCCTATGCTGCAACTGGTATTACTTACCACGCACTAAGCTAGACTTATTACACCAGTTTCAATTTGTTTGTTGGGCTATAGACCTTTTAGCTACAGTAAAAACCCGCGTATAAGAACCTAGTGGATTAAGAACCTACAGGCTGAAATTTTGCAATTAAACCCCAATTATATAAGAACCCATTCAGCCTGGAATTTGAAATAGGTTCTTATTTTTAGAGAGCATGGGGTCTTATTCACAACAAAAGTTTGTGGAAGAATAAAAAATGCTTATATTACCTGCTGAGAAGCTTTTGAAAGATTTTCTCTGGATTATATAAACATTTCTGATTCTTCTACAATTTCTGCTGGGAAATATATCTCATAAACTCAACTGATGTGAACTGACAGTGAATGATAGGCCTGAAGTTTGAATCTGAAGAAAAGAAATTCCTGAAAGCCATGAATAAGATAAGAACCAATTTAAGAACCTGAAAAGCCTCGTTTCCCACTAAATACGCAAAACATAAGAACCTAGTTAGGCTGACGTGCAAAATTGTAGGTTCTTATACGCGGGTTTTTACTGTATCCTACAAAAGGGTATGAATCGAGCGACATTCTATACATTCTTATGCGAAACGCGCGATTGACTTGCGTTAGAGCTTCTATTATTTTTGTGCACATTCGAAAATTCTACAAAATGCATAAAGATATCGTTCGATTCTTGTTGGGGAGATGAAGTGATGACCCTATTGTCTTGATACATTGTGTTTCAGCTTTGCTGTGAGCGAATCGACATTGGGGCTCACGTTGTCATGCGCATCGCTGCTTTTGTTTCTGTCCTTGTTCTCAACATCCTGTGACGATGTTCTCAACGGTCAAGCTAATTTGCATATTACATAAGTGAAGTAAATGGTTACTACGCATGCGATCTGGAGCCCTTTTGGGGGGATTCCTGGAGGCTCACAACTTAGCCTGTTCGTATCCCGAACAAATTCAAATTCTTGTTAAAACATGTTAATGATTATCTTATTGGTCCTCGATTTACTAGGCAAAAAAAGAAGCAATTCGAGGATCGATCTTGTAGTTAAATTTAGGAGATTTTTCAAATAGGAGTAACTTCATTGGAATACGCGGCAGCTGGGAAAAACTGACGAGGTTATCATATTTGGTAATGTCTATTTACAGGGAAGACGACCTACCACGTATTCATCGCTTGCAGCAAGGGAACACGGGAAGCGAAAGTCAGCAAAAGTTTCCAGCCCGTTGAGAATGCTCCCATTGCAAAGTGAAGCAAAGGCGCCTGTGCTCTACCGTCATATACATTGATTCATATTCACAACGGGCAATTGCTTCATATTCGCCAAGGCACCCGCTTGTTTCATAGTCTCGTGTATAGATATTAGATTAAATTTAGACAAATAGCTTCGTCAGTTCGGGTCAGTTCCCATTTTGACCATCATTTTTCAAAATTTTTGCTAAAACTATCCACTGGTTTCGAGACAGATCTACCCTGGGTGCCAGAGCCAAATTTAGATTTATAAAAAAATAAAAAATAAATAAAAGAAAGACAGATCTTGCATTTGTAACATTTTTCATCCATCAAATAGATTTCAACTTCCTGATGTGAACAAATTATCTGTTTCAAGCCCTGAAACAGCGTAGTTTCTTAGCTGTAGGTGTTACGCCTTACATGTTTCGAATTTCAGTAACCATTGTGTGATAAATGCCTCGTCGACTTTGAGGGGCTCAACGGGACAAGTGACCCAGATGGAACACTGGGGCTACAATCAGACCAATGCAACTTCTAGCTTTGTTATAACAGAGTCTGGATCAAGTGAGATTTCTGTACATTTTGATACAAAATGGTCAATCGAGCGCTCGCGAGCGTCACCGCGTCTTTCATCATTGCATACAAAATATCTTTCCATGGATGCTCCTTTGTAGAATATATTAAAGGTCTATTGATAGATCGTTCTCAATACTGGATTGAAAATTCTAATCGAGTGCTACATATCGAAAGATGAAAGATATATCTAGACATCTGCGCATGGCATTTTATATTTTACTGCATTGGAAAAGATCCCTATGTTTCCATGAAAAGGTTTGCCATAATATGTCACTACCATGCAAGCACAAACAACGGACGGAAACCTGGTCCTTCTCTACCCGGCCAGGCAGGACACCTTACACAAACTGAGAGTTGTGATTCTTTTGATGCTGGGCCCTACTATGTCTAATGTGGAGACAAGCTAAGGACCTGTTCATATGGAGGCGAGCCAGCCGAGCTGATTTCGCATTCTGTTCATATGGCAAAATCCATCCCGCCTACTGGGATGGAATTGGTCACGTGATATTGTTGGTAGGATCGTGTAGCGTGCCCTCACATGCACAGTAGAGACGGTTTCGTCTCAGCAGGCGGCCTGGCGGCCTGGAATCCTGGAGTGTTCATATGGGAAAATTTTGATCCCGCTAAGCAGGATCCCGGCAGTACTTGAGTGAGATCTCGCCTACCAGGCCACCCCGCCTGCTCATATGAACAGACAGCAAACTTTGAATGGGAAACAGGGATAAGATGAGATCTCGGGAAAAACCTCCAGCCCGGTAAGCGGACTGTTTCGCCTCCATATAAACAGGTCCTAACTCAGCATAGGTTCCAAATCTTTAAAAAGGCTGGTGTAAAATTGAGTGACCTATTTCGTTGAACTGAATGACTTCAAAGAAACTTTAGCTATTTCTCTATAATTTTACCGTTGGACTTTTCTGAAATCTCTAATAATTTCAGAGTTAGAAGGTTTTTCCTCTTTGTCAAGAATTCAACAAAAATTTTCAAAAAAATTTAAAACCATCGTAATTTCTAAACCGTTTGACGCAACATGAAGTAACTTCGAAGAAAACCATAGTTTATGAATGCCTACAATATGGTATCAAGCAAAAGTCTGTCAATCATCTAGTTTATGATTTAGAAATTTGATGACGTCACACCCTCAAATGAGCTGAAATTTAGAATATGCTGTAATTTTGAAAAATATTGAAAATTTCTGGAAAGTCCAACGGTAGAATTATAGATAAGTATCTAAAGTTTCTTTCAAGCCATTCAATCAGAAGAAATAGGTCATTGAATTTTACACCCACCTTTTTACGCCGAGTTAAAGATTTGGAACCTATGCTTCCTAACTCAGGATATTCTATCTGTTGTCACGTTGATCTCTTTGATCTCTCTGGTCCCTCATTTCTCTCATGTCAAAATTCTCAACCTGTTGCTGCATTGCAAGAAAATCAAAGTTTTGTCCTGACTGCATGTACTCTGCGATTGCATCTAATATGTCCAATAAGAGTTCTTTGTTTAAGCGTCTGAAATCTTGAAGTCGGGCAACCTGTCAGAAAAAAATAAATAATATAAATAACCTTTCTGACGTTTGAGAATACGCTTCATCTTACTATGAAGCTTTCCAGCACGCGCAATAAGAAACGTATAGTGTACTCACCGACCGAAAATGTGTGTTTTTTGTGCCAATTCTCCTGTGTTCTGTTGTTTTCGCCATATTGTTTGTGTAAATTCTTCTCAGTTGCGCGCGCATGGTACCTCGCAGGCGTGCTCGCAGTGGACTGTTTATCACAGGGGAGCCAGAACACAGGAGAATTGGCACAAAAAACACACATTTTCGGTCGGTGAGTACACTATACGTTTCTTATTGCGCGTGTTTACAGTTTATTTTTTATTCAATTGAAGATTTTACAAGAAAGACACTACATATGAGCAAAGATAAACAAGTAAATAAAGTAAAATAATATAAGCATTTTGGTGCGAATTGAAATAAGCACGACATTTTAAGCACAGCCCGTTACCAAGCCAATGAACCACTTTACAACACCACAAGGACGATACCCAGGGGAGCAAAAGACATTGACAACCCTTAGCTTTTGACATGAAAACATGAAACTGGATTCCAACCAAATATGCAAATGCAAAAACTACAAATGAATGACTAAATATTTACAGATACTAGAGCCCGTTTCATATTGGAGATCAGGCGAGCACAAGATAGAATGCTGAGCAACAAAAACCCCGGTCAAGAGAATAAGAACAACAACAACTGCCACCACCACTGCACCCTCTCCAGAATCCCCATGGCTCAAGATGCTGCGCCCACGCTATCACGTTAGGGTTCCTTGTTCACTAGATCGTAGATTTGAATAGTTGAATTATGATATTCATAAATATTTGAATTATGCTATCATTATGTTACTTGAATATTTGAATTATGAATAAATATATTTGTATCAACTGAATATTTGAATTATAAATAATTATATTTGTATTAATTGAATATTTATGTAAGCTTTCTGATTGGCAGTGGATATATTTGAGTCTTGTTGGACAAGGGTAGACTCCCGACATTGTCCCAGTTATCACAACAACAACAACAGCAACAACAACAACAACAACAACAACAACAACGTTTTTGCTCAAACTGGTACTTACGGACTTTCACATAAAAAATTGAGACGGAAAGGGCAGATATTTATATGCGCAGTCTGGAACGAGGCTACGGCGTAGTCATGGCAACCTTCGGCAGTTGGAAATTCTCATTGCCCCGGTGAAGCTCATGGAAGCTAAGTGGCCTTCAAACTGAGGAGCTTCTGGCTCACAGTGAAAGGTTTGTTGATTCTTGGATTGAGGAAACAATCATTTGTTTACTTGTGACTAGTTTCAGCGCCAATATCACCGAAAAGTTGAATTTTGAGGGGTTTTAGCATTGGAGGTTCGAGGCGGCAGCTTGGGCCCATCCGCCATTGCCTAGAGCACTCAGCTTTTCGTACAGACCTGCTATTTTTTTCATATCCAGACATGAAATCGATAGAAAAATCCTAGTTTTCTTAATTTTCCTTAAGTCTAAATTTTCAAGTCCATGAGTCGTAGTTTGAGCGTCCATCAGTTCATCAACAGCGATAACTATGAACATGTGATCAGTCTAGGACAAGGGTAGCATAAGGAACCAACAGTGGTGTTTTCTTTATTTAGGCTATAGTTAGAGAAAGAGAGTACAGCTGACCATAAAATGCATCAACAGTATCTACGAAAAACGTATGCCATGCCATAATGTATTTATTGGACCATTGCTGGATCAATGCTTGAAATATTCGGAGCTTAGTATTTTGCCAGGCAAAATAAAAATATACGAATAAACGCAACAAATGCTTCTATTTGCATCTTTGTACAAATATGCAAATACTGGCCGCTTCCCTATGAGCAATTCGACTTTCCAGGCAAAACACAAATATATGAAAAAAACCGCAAAAGCAGCCTTGAAGGAATTAGCTATGCTTAACATGCCGAAATCTTTTCCTCAAGCATTAAAAAATATTACCTTTGGAAAATGCTGTACAATAATACTCAATGCATGTCTTTCCATATCCATAGCCCCAATGCTGTGTGCTGCTTCGAGTATCTAAAGGAGGATAAAACGTCATTAATGATAAATGGTAGCGTGGTGGTTAGCTTGCTCGTTTTCTGTCCACAAAATTCGTGGGTTCGAATCGCGTCGCTGACTTGCAATTGATATTCAAAATCTTGATCTGATGCATGGCAAGTAAATGATGGACCAGAATCAGAGGTGGAATTCTCGTTCCCATACAAACCCCTTGCCAGCATTTCCATAGTTTTGGGTCTAAAAATTGAGTGCTTTTACCAAACAAAATTTTCACATTTAAAGTTTACATTTTGGCGACGGAGCCCCTTTAAGTTAGTCTTTGACTGATAGGTTAATATTTCAGTTTTGAATATCGGCCACATACTCTTTATTCCATAAACCGCCAAACATTTCAACTTTTTTGCGTCACCCAGTATGTTTACAAGAATTGAGTCAGGTTAAATAGACTGCATACACCAAAACATGCGAAATCTGCTGACTCATGGTCTTCAATGGTGCATATGATTGGTTGAAGTGCATGAGAAATGAAACTGATCACATGAAAGGCATTGTGTTACGCTGGATCTCTTTTGTTTATACTAGGAGTGATACTTGATCATTATCACATGGGTCACATGATAAACGGCAAGCATGTC
Source organism: Aurelia aurita complex sp. Pacific (assembly GCA_004194395.1). NCBI lineage: Eukaryota > Metazoa > Cnidaria > Scyphozoa > Semaeostomeae > Ulmaridae > Aurelia > Aurelia aurita complex sp. Pacific. The sequence continues at coordinate 354,907 of REGL01000144.1, forward strand.
TATTTATCATGACTCAAAGCTTTTAAACTCTGGACTTTGGTGAAAACGAGCAACGGTATAATAGCAATAAGTTAATACTACAATGGTGGTATTTTGAGTAAACCATGAATGCATAACATCCGTTCCTGCAAGCTGTAGAGGATACATACCTGAATAACATTTTTGACTGAGACATTCATCTCTAGATTTTGCTTACAGTAGGCCTACGATGAATTAATGTGACAAAATCATTTCAGGACTGACAAAAAACTGGTTACAAAAGAAATTAGAGGTTTTTGACTTGAACAATACAAAACATTAAAGGACTGACCGAGAAATGAAAATGGATGTTGAAGTGTTGTTGCAAATAGAAATGAGATTGAGAACAGGCAATAATAAAGATAGCTGCAGACAAAAGATTTATGCAAACCTGTAATCTGCTGTTAGTGAATCCATAGTAAAAAGGAGCTGAAAACAGGTAGAGTGAATCTTCTGGAGGCATTGTGACATCACCAAAATAAATGTATCGCACTAGTGAGTCAAAGGATTGCGGCGAGGGCACCATTTCTCCAATGGATACCTGAAAGAGATCAGTAAGGATATACGAATTAGATAGATTTTGCACAAACAAATCAATACACCATTTCAGCAAGTAAAGACAGACTTAGGAGAGCCGCTTGGTCTTCTAAATGGCGGACATGGCTCATACAAGATGATGAATTTCCCGCCACAAGATTATTGGTTTAAATTTCGCATTGAAATAAAGAAAGGATTGCCTAAAATGACCCATATCCATGATCCAAGGCTCGTAGCTAATGAGAGACTTATTCTCTAGCCCAGACCTGAAACCACATTTCTTTGGTGGGGAAATGTTCTTCAGTTCTTCCCTGTTTATCAGAAAAAAAAGTAAAATGCAACGCATGTGTGTGTGTTGATTAGTTGTTTTGACAAGAGTACTGAAGGTGAAGTCGCGGTTTTTAGCGCCAACGCTGGGATACAGAAAAGACCTAATCGAGTCCGCGACCCCTTGTTATGACGCTCAGGTGGTGGGCTCTACTTGGGCGCCTGGACGCCTGACTGTTCTGACTGCAAAGTCAGAGGATTATACCACTGCGCCATAACATCTTCAATACTTGGAACTGCCTTACTCATTTTGAGTTGTGACTGCAGGGGCGGCTGGGAGTCAGAATGAGTTGCTATTAGTCGCGAGCGAAAAATCGGGGTCCGGGGACTTGCCCCCGGAAAAATTTTTGGAGCCACGCCCTCTAGTCTCCCGGAGAAACGCCCTTTTTTCTGGGAAAAGTTTCTTATAGCCTATTGGATAGCGCTTGTTTAACGTTTGAAATTTGCTTACAAGCTTGAGACCTCTCAGGAGCAACAACTCTCTTCATTTGGGTGAAGACCTTGAATGTTGAAACCATAGAAACAGAAGTTCGAATTACGACGGTTACGGGGTGATATGCTGAACGGCTGAGAGTTGAACCTATGAATAGATAGATCGGGTTGATAATCTGCGGCTCTCAGCCTTCCATACCAGAGCCGTGCTATTAGAAATCATGATTCTAATAGCCAATAGCCTCTGGTGTGAACGCATGGACAGCCAAAGCTACATTTTGTCTCGGTCTGCCATTACCAGCTCCTCAATAGCGTTCCAGATTTTACCTAAAGTAAATGCGATTTCTCAAGACAATCAAAATCACTGTTTAACCGATCTATTTTACTGTAATAGTAACGATTTTGAAGACCTGTCCTTAATTCGAGCCTTGATTGTAAACTTTTTGGGCACGGTCTGCCCTGTTTCAGTTGTAAGCGCTGTTCATGCCCGAGTCTATGTTGGGTTAAAAGTACGGAAAAACCTTAGCAACACCCCCAAAGAGAAGAGCTATCAACAATACAGTTCATTTCGAAAACCTTTGTTCAAAATTATTTCCGATTTTCGTGCGTACTGCGAGAAGGCTCATGACTGAAGTCGCCCTTGCTATTAGATTTGGGAAACAAATAGCGTGGCTGCCTTCAGTCATTGATGAAGCATTTGACTGACAGATGAAAACAAAGGTTTACGTAGCTGCGGCATCTTTGATAGAGACTTGCTGCTATTAGAATTAGAAAACTAATAGCGTGGCCATGTCATTCAAAGAAAGCAATTGGAGAACTATCTGGCAATGGCGGTACGTCATTGGTATTGTTAAACATTTGTTAACCGGCATTAGATTTCAAAAGAGACCAATGAAATGATGTTTTTATGCAATTGAATATGTTGGGATCGTCTGTTTTCGACAAATCGTAAAGGTCCTAACACACAGCTGAAACAACCACGAACAAAGTATTTTCTAACAGTATTTTTTGGGCAATCTCTGAAAAAAATTGCTATTAGACTAATAGCACTAATAGCAGGGCCAGCCGCCCCTGGTTGTGAGAACTGGAAATGATACAATAATTCAACAATGTGGTGTACTGTATTCCCAATTCGCTCGAGCCATGAATTTCTTAGCAGATTTTAGTTTGTTAAGGGCAACGTCTATTTTCATATTTATGTATTTCAAAACGGAATCAATAACAATTTCTCACTATTAACGTTCAATACTTACATTAACTCTGTTGTTTTCTGGATTGAAAGACCGAAACATTGCTTCGAAATAACTACAAAGAAAAGAAATATACAATTGAGTATTCAAGCACCATGATTCAAATTTTATAAACCACTATTCAACATTTCCATAATTTTTAAATCAGGATCAATGACTTTCTTTCAGCATCAGGTTAGGGTTTGAGCAATTTCAACTTCTACCAAGGAGTCCTTGACAATCATAAGAAAGATGTGATTAATTCCAAAACATTCCAATATGATTCCAATACAAAGAACATTTTCTCAAAGAAATTTGCTGTGGCGCTAGTCTTAGTTTCAAACAATGGTACTCTACGTTCCAGAAAAGAATCTGCGATCCTCTTCTGGCAACAGTACAAGAAAAAAATACTTCTACCTTCTACTCAGGAATTCAAGCCAACCAATAGAGTCGGGTCCAAATTACGTGCTTGCTAACGAACAACCTTTACTTGGAATTACTGAATTCAGCAATATAAATTAGATAAATACTACATAAAAACTATTCTATACCTGCTTCTGGCTGCAAGGATGGGCTGAAAAAAAGATCAAATTCATACATTTTCAAACAGTGTGAAGCTCGATCAAAGTAAATGCATTAATAGAAAATCAAAGTGAAAAAACATGTAATTGAGTCCAAGGACAATACAAAAAGGAAGCCTTAAATTTAGTCGAACTTTTCAAATTCGTCAATTCTAAGGATGAAGTTGGAAACACTTAATTAAGCTAGGTGTATTGAGTTTTTAAATTCTCGTCAATTTACATATTCTACCTGGTGAGCCAAAACCGCTTACAAGCATAAATATAGATATTATTTTGGGTTGCTACAGCCCTGGCCTAACATGTAATGTTTGACAGACTCTAGTACAGTACTTATTGGTTTTTGATCGTGGTGTGTATCATTCACGTGTAATTGTATGCAGTTTAACGTTTTTCATATAATGGCCAGAGGGGCAGTCATAGTCTTTTGCTCCCTATGGTATCGTTTTTGTACTAGTGTGACGTAGTTTGTGCATAGAGTAACCAATAATATGTAAAGTAAAATTTTTAATGGAATATGAATAAAAAGATGCATTGCAGCATAGGGCTGAAATCTTTTAAATCTTTAAAAAGGTGGGTGTAAAATTCTGTGACATTTTTCTTTGCATTGAATGGCTTGAAAGGAACTTATGGAACTTTGCTGTAAATCTGCCGTGAAAATTTTTTGATATCTTGATTTTTTTCAAAATGGCGGCAATTTAATTATTTTTGAAAAAATTTATGGAAAATTTTGACAAAATTTAAATCATCGTAAATCTTAAACCAATAGAGAAAATATGATATAACCTTCAGAAAAACCATAGTTTATGACGGTCTACAATATGATGGCAAGCAGAAATCTGTAGCCTTTCTGGTTTAGGATTTAGAAATTTGATGACGTCATAGCCTCAAATTTGATAAATGCTGCCATTTTGAAACTGATCAAGATATCAATGAATTTCCGCGGCAGATTTACAGCAAAAGCCCTAAGTTCCTTTGAAGTCATTCAGTTCAAAGAAATAGGTCATTGAATTTTACACCAACCTTTTTAAAGATTTGGAACCTATGCTTACTAATACTAACTTTGTGAGCTCGAATAGGGTTTCCATCCAACATTAATTCCACATCTTGAAATTCAGATGCAATCTCACCACTCAAAAGAGTCATCATATCTTCCGTAAGTGTTGAGACTGTGTTTATAGAAATGAAATGAAAGTCATTGAGTTGGATGTCTTTTCAGAATAGTTTGAAAACATCTTATTTCTTTCTGGCAAGGCCAACATTAGTCTCAGTAAGGGTACATTTCTTTGGAGTAAAAAGGACATCTTCTGATCAAATTTTTAATTGCTAAAATGTTCAATATAATGCTGGGATGTTCGGGCAAAATTTTTCAGCTGCACTTTTGCTTGTGAGAAACAGACTGTAATAGTTTGGTCAGGAAAAGAGAAATTTTTTATTAGATATGTTCAGAATTCATTAGCTATTTTTAGAATAAACGCAGGGTAGACATAGTATTTCGCTCCCTGTGGCATCGTCTCCGTAGTATTGCAGCGTAGCTTGTAGGTATTGTAATTAGTAATACCGGGTGTCTCAAAATGATGTATTATCGTTTGATTGCTTATATGTCCATAACCGAAGCACCGATTTTCAAAAAGTGGTAAAACCACAACCAACATCTTAACATCCAATTTAGCCTTTAGGCAATCAAATGAAACAAATTTTTTGAAAATCCGTTCATTGGTTATGGACATACAAGCAATTAAACAATAATACATCATTTTGGGACACCCGGTATGGTTGTAAATTCTCAATGGAATAGAAAAAAAAGAAGAAAAAAACAGAACGTATCAATTTGGTTCTGAAATAACGTGTTCGTACCTTTGGTGATCGGAGGACTTTGAGGTTCTGGCAACGGATATTGCTGTTAAAATACAAATTCAGAATTTATGAATTCGAGAACAAATACAATATTTGAAACGCTAATTCAAATAAACTATACAACTCTACATGATCTCAAGTCTGCAAAAAATGGAACCAGTTTCATATAAAGGGGCTGGGTCACGTAACCGTAAACAAACCTGTTATCTCTATAATCTGCATTGTTTCCCACACGTGTTCATTGTGTTTTGCACAAATTTTGGTGGATGGGATGAACCCACAAGGAATGCACTCTTGGAAATCCATATCTATATCTCTGTAATCTTACAACATATGAATGCTCTCTTTGTTTCTCTACAAAATTCAAGCGTCCATCTTTCAAATAACATTTTCATTTCGAGAAAGATAGTGGAAAATCTGTGTGATATGGCCTGTCAAAATAAAATGTAAAATCATCGTTTCGAGAGAAATTTGTGTACTTTACGTGACCCAGCCCCTTTAAGAAGTTTAAATATTGTAATAGAAGGTGTCTCAATAAAGACATCTTCTTTGCTGCACTGGACGGTGAGTATAAGAAATAATACCGAACTAATTGTAATTATCACAATCTACAGGGTGTCCCAGAAAATCGTTCGACGTTTGATTAAATAGTTAAAAGTAACGATGTAACGAAGCAGGGGTGGAAAAGATTTTTTAGTGCCTCCGACCGGTAAAAAAGCACAGGCAAGGGGCCTCCAAAAGTTTTAAAGAGATTTGTCGTGAGACCAGTGTGATAATGACAGCAGCTGTTTGAAGAGTAAAGGGTGCACGAAGAATAATGGAAACTTCGAACCGCAGTGCAATAATGGTTTGAAGATAATCGAGTTCCAACATTTCTAAAAGTCAAAACTTTCCTCTTTGAGTTGAAGCCAGTGTAGTGTCAAAGATAAATTGATTTATCAATTTTGATCACCCTAGCAATATGGCTTTAAAGTAGCAGTGAACTACCTTATTTTGCTGCAAAATATAAAGCTACATAGAATTGTTACAGTCTTTTTCATCTTTTCAAACATTTCAACATGGTTGAATACGGGGCCTGAAAATTTCCGGCAGCAGCGCTGCCAGGAACTTTTTGATAGAAAGACTAGCAGGAACTTTGTCATTACGTCACAGGAAACTTCTGAAATATTATAAGGAATACTAATGGAGTTTCTTCCGTTTCTGTTTTTGATTTGCCAACTAAGTTTCAGTAGTTCTTATTCCTGTTGTTTGTTGTGTTTGTTACAATTTTGTAGCGTGAAAATACTAGTATTTAGGCGCTGAAGTTTTTCAATGGTCTTAAACATTCTATATAAACCTGTGCTGCATTTGTGTTCATGCCTGCATCAAGTTCAGTCGTGCAGCTCAAATTGTAAGCTGTTATCGTTTGTCAGCCTGTGGCAAGTTAAAACACTAACGAGAACGTCTACCAAATCAGAAATTCTATCAGAATGCTATTATTTTGTACTTTATAATCGTTATCGAACAATATGTGTATTAAAATGATAAAACATTACATTTTAACATATAATTTGTCATTGAAATCTAGAATATTCCGCTTTGAGACGAACTTTTAAGGTAGCCAAAAGTATTGAGGTAAATGTTTCATGGCTCAAAAGCCCTATTTTGCGGTGTGTTGTAAGTTTATGAGTTCAAAGGATGTACCAACACCTCAAGTTTTGATTAAGAAACATTTTTCAATTTCAGAAGTCAGTTCTGCAGACATTNGGTGTGTTGTTAGATTATGAGTTCAAAGGATGTACCAACACCTCAAGTTTTGATTAAGAAACATTTTTCAATTTCAGAAGTCAGTTCTGCAGACATTTTCAAACGCTTAAACTTTCTAAGACTCAATCGGTATGAATACCACGGAATAGATGTTAATTACTGAAAGTGCAAAATCAGTTTTCAATAATTTCTTCCAGTCTTTCTTTAAATTGTTTGTTCTTCGCTGTCACGCCAAAAAAGGACAAGACGATATTCTGTTGTTACGATTGACTACCTAACTTTCGATGCTCTTTTCCCTTCACAAAAAATCTCAAATGATACATTTTATTGAAAAATTAAGCGTGGAAATATCTAGAAGAAAGACCTTTCAGAAAAGTTAAAAAAGTGCCTCCATTGTTTTGTCAGATTTTAACACATGCCTCCGACCGACGGTCGCGCACTTTTTCCAGCCCTGTAACGAATGAGCTCCATGATTAGATAACCCTGTTCCTGAGATTTTGAATTGATTTTAGACGCCAGAATCTTGCAAAGCCGCTGCATATTCATGGAGCTACATTCTCTTCAAGTTCAAGTTAGTGCGAAAGCTGAAACCAGATGCCTCTAAACACGTAGCATTTTTGATGAAAGTAGCAAGGGCTATCATTCTGTTTGTTTCTCGTTTATTTCAAAGCAAATCAAATGGGATTTGGAAATTTTGATACATGTATTCTTATTGCAAATTTTGACAATGGTTATAGAATTGAATTACTTTCGAAGGCCTATTTGGTTTGCTCTGATATTAACGAGAGGTACAACATTTGATAACCGTTCTTTGCCTTGATTTTTGGAGCTTTTTTGCATCACAAGTCATCTTGGGGTCTCTGGTTTCATCTGTCACATACATTTGATCTTTGAAAGTTCGCAACTCAGTGAATTTTCAACGGGTTTGCAAGATTCTGGTGTCTAAAATTACTTCAAAATCTTAGGAACAGGATTATCTTCCCTTGAGCCTGTTCATGTTATTGCTATTTTTCAATAGTTAATCAAACGTCAACCAAATTTTAGCGACACTATGTAGGAGATTTAACTTAAGTTTGTTTCAAGTTCCATGAACACCAGTCAATAATTCACCAATTTAACACTATTTCAACAGTAAATAGTTTATAGCTAAAACCGTCCAAAGAAAACTTTTTCGAAGAGCCAAGGTTGGTTTTGAGCAATGAGGACTTACCAGTTGTAGTTGCCTTCTTCGAATGATTTCAACCATTAGTGACTTGGATAACGCTTCGAACTCAGTGCTCATGATAATCACATTGAAATGAACTTCTCGAACTATGAATCTCATGCAGTATTCCTGAAATGCGAAAAGAAAACTGTTTTTATCGGAAGCAACCGAGCTGCAGGATCCCTGACACCTTTAATTTCAATTATGCCATAAACTGATTGCTCTACCATTTAAGATTAAGGTTTAGAAGTTTGATTAAGAAGTTAAGATTTAGAAGCGTATAGGCTACAATAAGGTCATGCAAATTAAACACAGATGAGTGGAGCAACCGCAAGAAAGTAGATCGCAAATATGTAAGCAATTGAAACTGAGCTAACTGTCAAAAGTTCCAGCACTAGCTAAAACACGCGGCAGGGACGGACCATCTTAAATATCTCAGTTAGAGACGCACTGTTAACATCTCTGATGTCTGTAAAGGTTTGTCATTCAATGCAAAAACATTCAACTTTATAGTTCCAAAGTTACTGTGATATCTTCCTCTCAGATTTGAAAATACACTCAGAAGTTTACTGCAGAGCTGCTTAAAATTCTATAAGGGCTCGCAGGTGTTCTTTAGACAAATTAATAAGTGGGAACTCTAACGAAGCTCTAACCACTCGATCGAACCTCGCGCATAAAAATGTATAAAAGTAACGCTCGATCCAGGCTCTTTTGTAGAACAGCTAAAAGGTCTCATTCATTCATTCATTCATTCATTCATTCATTCATTCATTCATTCATTCATTCATTTCTATTTATTTAGGCACGGTAGCCCCGTCGATTCATATGAACTGCTTTTCAGGGGGCCGTGGCAAAACATTTACTAATTCAAAAGATCACTATATAATAGTTAATAAAAAATAAAAGAATTCTCGTTAAGGCTAGTTTTTGATTCTTCTCTTAAAAGTGGCAAGGGAGACATTATAAGACATTATTATAAGACAGAAGATTCGAAGACAAACCTTGATGAATTCAAGTCCTAGTTCTTCTGCGCATTCCAACGCAACCAAAACATTTTCGGTTGTAATTGATGCTTCTATGTAATGAGTACAAAGTCGTTCCAAGCGAACCAGCTGGAACTGTGGATGATATTTTCGTTTCAGCAAAATTTTTAAGGAAAGACATACACCACAGGGACCCCAGGAAATTGAATAACGCCCCACCCCAATGATAAAGCCCCGTAGCCTCCTTTGCGATTGCGAAGCTGCGCCTCGCTTTCGATTTCTGATGAAAGGCATTACGTCATAGCTTCGCAATCGCAAAGGCGGCTACGGGGCTTTATCATTGGGGGGGGGGCGTTATTCAATTTCCTGGGGTCCCTGTGCATACACTGCAAATGGCTTTGAAGGAAAACAATTATTGGTACAACTTCCAATTAGAAATAAAAAACAGTTTGCTTCCATTACAATTAAATGATACATAAACAAAGATCTTCCTAGACATTTAGAAACAATCCGAGACTGACGCTTCTTTTTTAGTCATTGAGATTCAAACAACAGGACTCNGTAGCCTCCTTTGCGATTGCGAAGCTGTGCCTCGCTTTCGATTTCTGATGAAAGGCATTACGTCATAGCTTCGCAATCGCAAAGGCGGCTACGGGGCTTTATCATTGGGGGGGGGGGGCGTTATTCAATTTCCTGGGGTCCCTGTGCATACACTGCAAATGGCTTTGAAGGAAAACAATTTTTGGTACAACTTCCAATTAGAAATAAAAAACAGTTTGCTTCCATCACAATTAAATGATACACAAACAAAGATCTTCCTAGACATTTTGAAACAATCCGAGACTGACGCTTCTGTTTTAGTCATTGAGATTCAAACAACAGGACTCTGAAAGGTTCGCACACAAAACTAAAGGTGGCTTAAATTTCACCCCCCTTTACATCTTCTCTTGGCTAGATAGCAGGAGGTTGCGAGTTCAAAAACTCGCTCTCGTCACACGTTTTCCATTTTTCCATTTGTCGAAAATTACCAAAATAAATGTTAGAATTCTATCAAATATATTCTCTCAGTTAATATGGGAAATCTATCCTCTTGATAAAGTAACAGCGGCTAAAGTTGTTTATACCCACTTCAAGTGTCTAGTAACCATACACTTGCGAAATCATCTTTGGATCGGTTGATACAGCTACCAACATCACGTTTTTCATGTTAAAGGCAATGTGTCCATACCAGTACAGCCGTGTATACACTCTTGTCAAAATTTGCTGACACGATGCTGACGAAGAGCATCGAAGAGTGCGCTGTGATTGGCAGAATTCAACTGATCACATGCAAACTAAAATTTCAGCTCCGAAAGCGCAAGCGCAAGTGAGTTAGATCACTCCTTGAAACGTAGTGAGCTCTTTTACCAAAGTGATCACATGAAATATCACGTAAAGTTGGCATGCCCCCCTCCCCCGCAAAACCACTGTAATTACTGGACACATTACCTTTAACTTGTATGAAAAGAAAGTTTCCTCAAGAGAGCAATCACGTGATCTGAAACGTATGTCAACAACGTCAGCTGAATTTGTCAATTGACTGGAAACAAATACTTCAAAGAATAGCAAACTCGACGATGGTCATGTCTAAAGTTGGTTTTATCACAACATGCTTAATAAAATATATCTTTTGTAATAAAAACATTTTTTACCCTTAAAGCGAGGCTGTAAACATCCATCATAAGTCTCATGACTTCGGTTGCAGTTCCATGCTCATCTGCAGAAAAGGATAAGAATAATTTATAACAAATCAACTTTTAAAGATTCTTCACTTCAAAAGTTTTTACTTTATGATTTAGCATCGTAAAAAGTTCCTAGAAAGTCTCAGATCTCAAATTATAAATGTCTTTCAAACAGTCGAAGATGATGGGTGGTACTCCATTATTTCTCAAAGCTTGTAAAAGATAATTGCACTAAAGATGGCTTCAGGGATTTTATCATGATCCTTAGCGTTTTATATTTCGTGAAATATCGGTTAATTTGATTGGTTGCTCTACCATGAAACATAAAGGGTCATTCCTGATGCCATGCTTAGCGCAATGGTCAATTGTTGTCTGCCATAAAATAAATTCAGAGCCTCTTTACAAGGATAAAAACAGTTTCAAATGTAAATTCCCAAAGTGTATGAAGGATTTTCAAATCATTTAGACTCCTTGAAAAGGCGTTAAAACACACAAAAACATACGACTGTCTTGTTGGTGCCATTTTTGCGGTTTTGTTTCAATCGCTTTGATTATCTCAAAAATATTGCACAAAAACCACTGTCTTTTTCAAATCATTAGGAACATANATTCCCAAAGTGTATGAAGGATTTTCAAATCATTTAGACCTCTTGAAAAGGCGTTAAAACACACAAAAACATACGACTGTCTTGTTGGTGCCATTTTTGCGGTTTTGTTTCAATCGCTTTGATTATCTCAAAAATATTGCACAAAAACCACTGTTTTTTTCAAATCATTAGGAAAATAGCCTACGAAAACTTCTTATGAAAATTTGCTACTTGGCTGGACGTTTTCAGTCTTTGAAGTATCCGTAAAGAAATGAAACCAATTGTGCACATAAAGACTTGTGATACATGGTTCAAACAATCTTGGGGGGGGGGGGAGTATATTTACCTTTTATCAGAGGATAAATTTGGTCAGTGTAGATGAACCACAGAATGACTTTGAAAGAGTGAATGTCGATGTTGCCTAATTCAACACGATATGGTGTTATATCATTTGATAATGGATTACTTGCTCCCTGAAAAACAAATACACAGGTTACAACAACTTTGAACATGTTTGCATTTCTTGATTCAGCACGGGCGACGTGAAGATCAAATGTTGGCCTACCTTAGCTTTTGTACGTTATGGCCTAATGTCAAATAATCAACAACCTTTGCAGCATTCCTCCAGTCCTTTGTTGATTAAAGCATGCTTAGCATCAATTTAATGTTGAAAGCACCATGTTTGTTCTTCTTCTGTGTCCATCTGCTCTCGTATTATAGGTGCATTTTAAAATTAGGCCCAGGAGGGATGGCGGGTAGCTGCTTCGCTGGCAGTGTGCCTTGACAGTTTTGATACTACGAGAAGAGCAGATGAGCACCGAAGAAGAACAAACATGGTGCTTTCAACATTCAATTTAAGCTAAGCATGCTTTAGTCAACAAAGGATTGGAGGTATGTTGCCAAGGTTGTCGATCATTTGGCATTAGGCCATAACGGACAAAAACTACGGTAGGCCAACATTTGATCTTCATGTCGCCCGTGGATTCAGAAGCAGAAATATTGTATTGTTTAAAGGAAATTTGCAATGATAAATAGGCTTGTCTATAAATAGAACAAAGAAAAAACTCAGACACAGCATTGTTTCTTTGGCTGTCCAGTGGTAACAGCGTGTGTACTACTTCATTTTGAATGGGTTATTTTTAGATTTTTCTGCTCTCTGCAAATGCAAGCTTTTACCCTTGCACAAACTCTTTAAAAAATCGGTTTATCCTCAAATTTGGAATAATTACGTTAACTTTCAACTTTCAATTAAAAGAGAGAAGCATGGATGAGAGATGCAAGTGCATACAGACCTGATCATCTTCGGCCGCTTTCTTCAGATTAACAAGCTTTTGTCTCAGATATGGAGAACGGGCAGATATAATTGCAGCATGTGCTCCAACTGGATTCTACGATGGGAGAATGAAAATGTAGGAAAATTTCACCAACCGTAAATTTTAAAAATATAGCATAGGAATCAAGTTTTTAAAACCTTTAAAGTCTTTAGCATCTAGTGGTTCGTGTGAATAATTTATTTGGGACATTAAGGCATCAAAATCTACCAGTCATTTACAGAAGCCATTCAGAAATGAATATGGGCTGTGTGTTGGTCATTTGATTACTGATATGGAATTTTTCTATCAGGTGCCTACCAGGAAATGACACTTGGGTCTGTCTTAAATTAGACGTCACATGGAAAAGCACGCGGACAAAAAATTGGATGGTTTGCATGATCAATTTTGCGTAATCGCAAATCTCACATGACCTCTAACTTGAGAGAGACTTTAGACTGAAACTGTGTAACCATTTTTAGCAATGAATAGACCTTAGAATAAGAATCGAACAACATTTGCTACATTTTGTAGAATTTTTGAATTTTCACAATAGTGGTAGAAGCTCAAATGCCACTTGATCAAATATTGCGTATAAAAATGTACAAAAATAACGCTCGAGCCAGGCTCTTTTGTAGAATTGCTAAAAGGTCTATTGTTTTATCGCCTCACAGTCTGACCCCCTCAAATCTATCTCGAAGGCACCAAAATTTCAAATGAAGCGAGAAGGACGAAGAAAGACTTCAAAATTTACCTTCCCATCAAAAACAAATTGCGTGTCACAAAACTGTCCGCTATCTAGCATACGTCCAAAGTCGTCATGAAGAGTACATCTCGGGTAGTTTGAAAATGTGAATTGGTAAAGTTCACCACTTCGAATGTTATTATCCACAGTTCCACCAAATATGTACATTTTATTACCAATTACATCGGCATCATGAAATAATCTTCCACTTGGCAGCTACGACAAGGAATAAGTAAGACATGAAGTTTTGAGTAGCGATACAAAATAAGCAAAGAAACGTAAGTTAAAGGCAGTCTGTCACTGGTCTGATTAGCCGCAACAAAGTCAGAGCTCAACATGATGGATGTCTTTGTGAATCTGTGTGTTCGGAATAAAGAGGGTAAATCGTTATCACTTTCTACGGCCGTAGAAAGTCAGTAGGATCAGCAGCCATTCCATTCTCCTATTCTTTGTATTGTCATCATAAATCCAATCAGATGCGTGACAGACTGCATTCAAGTAACGAAAATGTTTTTTTTATACATCATTTAATAACTTACAATACATATTACTTTCAATATTACTTACAAAATACCATACCCTACTACTAAAACAATACCAATTGGAGCGAAAACTACGACTACCTCATGGCAACATAAAACATAAAACAGGAAATACGAACATGCCACTGAACGTAACTACTAGAGAGAGAAATAATTGCTAAAACTACACGTAACTACAATGTGTTTCCATTTAAATCTAACAGTAGAAAGTAGTCAAACAGGAGTTCAAAGATATTAACGCAAAGAATTTTCTATCATTTAAACGAACAGTCCTAATATCATTTTGAATATTGCAAACATTGATTCGAAGCAACTTTGATATTGTTTAACAAGAAATGTCTGAAAAGCTAGGTGAGTTTGTCTTATGAAAGTCCTGTTTTCTAGCACTCAAGGATTTTAAATGAAACTTTAAATCCAATCGATTTATTTGGCTACTTTAGTAATTGTGCTGAAGTTAATTTGTTACATTCTTTAGGGAGAGGAAATTACGTTTCATATGTGAGGCGATCCCTGCCATTTGACCGAGGGCTTAAGGCCCTTTTTCAAGAATTTCGCAACCAAGATTTTTCCACAAAACCGAATTCAATTAAACTGTCATGGCTAAAAAAGAAAAAAACATCACGAAAAATACATCAGTCAGTTAGTTATCAAGGAGCACTAGGTTCATTCCAATCCATCCCGTACTGGATTCCGGTAGACAGAATGCAGTGTGGTTCTTCTTATAGCATTAGATATATTTTCAAATGAAGACGCCTGTGGTGATTGAACGGAAGCTTAGAATTTCATTGAGAAAGCTGAACTACACAGTCAATATACCATATTTTGCAGCATTTTGTAGAATTTTCGAATTTGCACAATAGTGATTGAAGCTCTGCCGCCACTCGATCGAACCTCACGTTAAATTGTACGTGCCAGCCATAGTGGAGACCAGATCACCCAGTGTCCTTTCCCGCTGTGGCTGGTACATAGAAATGTATCCATTTTGTAATTTAAGAACCTCGCGTATAAAATTTTTGCAGTAGTGTCGCCATATCTTTCGATTAAGCCGGTTTCTCCCTTAGGAGAGACCAACAGAAAGTTTGGTATAGCCTTTAGTATCTGTATTGTTATTTGTTAAGATCATTTAGGGTAGCCATGCCTATCATGCTAAAAAAAAAAAAAAAAAAAAAAAAAAAAAA
>REGL01000144.1:393475-405755 GCA_004194395.1 Aurelia aurita complex sp. Pacific
AAAAACATTAAAGAAATTATTATTACAATGTTTTTGGTAATTGCATACAGATATGAGTCCCAATGTTTAAGATAGTTCCATCAAAAAAGTATAAAAGGCCTCTGCGGAGGAGATAGTGAATTTAATTTTACTTTTCGAAATGCCAGAACACTTGTTAACAAGGATAAAACCATTCAGAATGGTATATTGTAAGCATGAGTTACAGGATTTGCGTCTGTTTAAAGGCGCACATGAAAATGATGGGGGCTCAAAATAGCAAAAAAGTGGTAGTGGCCACTTTCAAAATAAAATAACTTTTTTCCCTGCACGATCCTGAGTGATTGCTTTGGCAGACTATCTGCTGAAATGTGCTGCTGTAATAAAATCTAGGTTTGGTAGACATATTCGTCCTTGATTTTTTAATTTTGTACTTTTATTCTCAAATTATGCATTTTTGGTGTCTATTTCAGGAAAATAAGCGCATTTAGGAAAAATAACAAGAAAACAAAAAAATGGGTTCTGAAAGAAGCAATAAGGGACTCTCTTGTAAGCGGACATGTTGTTCTATCAATTAAAACAAACAGAATTAAAATCGGATAACCCTGGGTAAAGATATTAGTAAATTAACTAGTTGTTGTAATGAGCATTCTGTAGAAATCGACCAAAAATTACATGAAAAGTAAACAATGTCAATTTCATCCAACTTTGGAGGCAAATATCTTCGGACTCAGAAATCATAAAAGTTTACTTTTTGCTCTGTTTTGATCCTTAACATATCCTCTTTAAGACCATGTATCATAATAACCGTTTCGATTAAATTTTATTTTTGCGATATTTTGTATTTTTTTCCTCTTGCTGGATCACAGTGCCCTGGGGTCAGAATTGTGATCTCGGTGCTACGTAGATGTTGGAAACGCTCAACACATAGAGTTTAGAAAGTCTACAGATAATAGTGACAGGTTCTACCACGGTACCAAAAGGACAGTCCCAGCAGGCCAGCCCAACAAATCTAGGGTGGAAAAATATGAAAGGGTCTGGGTGGCGAAGAATTTGAGGGGAAAATGTTCCTAATCACTCCCTTCGGATTCCAGACTCTCTGATACCCTGGGTACCAGAGCATCAAAATTAAGGAAAGGAAGATTGACTCTTCTCCTTCTTCATTTTTTCTTCTTTATTATTTTTTTTATTGGCTCAAAGGGTAACTCTCAGAAAACATGGGAAATGCCCTTTTTATTATTTACATCTATTTCAATTTTTTTGGAAAAGCAACCATCTCAAGCAGCATTTTTCATAACAGTGGGCATTTTTGCACAAGGAATATCGAAAGAGAAAAGTATATCATATATCAGTTAAAAGATATCATTTGCAATTTAAATTTAAGGCTTTTCTCAAAATTTTCAATAACGTAATTACCAGGGATAGGTACAACTGGACCAGAAACACAGTACCAAGATTTAAGATTTAAGATTAAGATTTTAGATTTAAGATTGTAGTTACCCATTGGAATAATAGTGGAAATACACAGTAGGCCCAAATAAAAAGTTTCTACCCATGTGGAAGTGGTGTACAAAACTTCTGATGGCTAAAACAAACCCTACATCTTTGAGATGAGAAAATGGCTTACAATAAAACTTGTGTTGACGAGCAAATTACAGGAAACTGAATGATTTATAAATGAAATTATACAACATGAAAGTTTGTTTGCAGCGAATTATAACCGTAGAAAATGGACCATTCTTGGTAGGAATGTATGTATGTACAGGGTATCCCAAAATGATGTATTATCGTTTGATTGCTTAGGGACGGGTCATTAATTCTTGCCGGGGAGGGGGTGGAAGACATTCTCAAATATTTTATGGAATTTTCGTCCCCCCTCTCAGATTTACGTAGAAATTTTGGTCCCCCCTCCAACACTGCAGAAAATATTTTCAGCCCCCCTCCCAATAGATAAATACATATACCTATATACCTGTATATACCTGTATATACCTGTATAGACATATACCACTGTAAATACCTTTATTTGTGGTAACAGTGTCACCTTTCTGTCATTATTTGAATTGTGTGAGATTTCCTTTGTCACATCTGTTGCAAAATGTTTTTTTCTTGGACATTCTTTCAGCGATATTCAGAAGCACCTTAACGAGAAAGAATTATATGTTAGTCATTTCAATTTGAACGTAAAGCATTAAAATTGATGAGGGAAATATTTCAATAGCTATCAAAGGCATTCATTTCAAAATGAATTGATATTTATATATCAACGTTAAACGTTCTTAAAATGTATGTTCAGAACTCAATATTCCATCTCTTGAAGTAAACCTCGACTATGCTTAAATAAAAGTTGTTATCATTTGTTAACAGAATAAATTTGAAACAACACTCACGCCAAGACCAAGTTTTTCTTCCAGAACGTGTGGTCTGCACCAGGCTTGCAACATCAAACTCATGTTCACTACTTGAACTGTCAACATCTGAATCATCATTGTCTGCACTTGATTCACGAGCACCTGGTGGTAACAATTCATGTTCTGTTCCACTCTCTGAGTCTGTTCCACTCTCTGAATCTGTTTCACTTTCTGAGTCTGCTTCACCTGCCACAGCCACCACTTCGTCCTCTTCATCATCATCTTCATCATCACCCTCATCATCAAATGCCTCCTCAATAATTGCATCTTGAAGTCTTCGCCCGTTTTCAACATCGCCACCATTTCCAACGTTTTTCAGTAGCTTAGCACCTATGTGACTTTCAATGAGCCTTGCTTTCTCTTTCTTTTTCAATGACAAACATTTGTTGTCAAGCTTGTGATGAATGATGTACTTATTCAATATTGGCACTCTTAATTTTTCAACTTGCCTGCTGGTGTACAGATGCTCCCAATCAAAGGCATGATAACTCTTTCGGTCTTCTGATTCTTTCTCTGTTCTTTTCAAATTTGATCTTTTCTTTTGCATTATTTCCCTGTACACACATTTCCTTGCATATTCTAAAACATATTTCTTTTTCACAATAATTTTATCACAAAATTGCTGCAGAATTATTTCATCGTCTATTTTAAGGGTGCCATTTCTTACTGCATCATTTATTTGCTTCCTTGGTTGAAAATCATCAATTTCTCTGTCGGCAGTTGGAGTTTCTGCCAATGATAGATAGTGATACTCTGGCAATCTCCTTGCATCGGGCATTGGTTGGGGAATAAATGCCAAGTCACCAACGACCTGTGGATTGTATTGGCAATACCGACAAGGTGGCCCACCAGTCGATTTGCAATTACCTTTCAAGTACTCCATGAATTTGTCACCTCTCCTGAAATGGCTATCAAAAAACGATTCCAAGCTACTGTAGTAGTGGTAGCCTGGAACATTTGTTTTGGACGTTTTAGATGAGTTCATGAACAGGTCTAGGTATTTCTTATCGTTCAACAGCTGATCACCTGTGTCCTCAGCAACAAGACCTTTCAATAGCGTTCCTTGGGGGACTGGAGCACCATCTACTCGAGCAGCTAAATCTTTACAAACCATCTTGACATTATATTTGGCTGTTTTATCTTTTTCCTTCTCTATTTCTTCAATGCTCATCTTTTAAATTTCTTCTATCGCAGGAACATCTTTGTATTTCCATTTAATTGTATCAACGATAGCATCACCAATCAAGCTCTGGCATCTCTCTACCTCATTGCTTGAATCACCTGGGGCTAAATGAAATCGTATGAAGTAGTCACTAGCCAGTATTCTCACTCTCTGAGCTGCCCTGAAACATACCTCATGGTTGCTAACTCCTACTCCAGGGCCTGCATCTGTAAGCTCACAGATGACTGGTTTTAACATTGGAAGCCTGACTTCCTTTATCTTAGCCTGAACTGTTTCACACAACTCTTGTATGCTTCTAAATTGATCCAATAAATCCTCTCCAGCAAACTTATCTTGAAGCATGCTCTCTAAATTTTTCACACCATCCTCCAACAAAACGACATCATTGAATAGTTCATCGAGCAATCTTCTTTCGGTTTGATCATGATTGTTTTGAACATTCTCGTTCAGGCACCTACCATTCCTTATGGATCTTCGGAGTGCACTGGTCCTCGTCAGTTCATATTCTCTGAACGGACAATCGTCAGTCGTTGTAACTTTCGTTATATCATCCTCGATGTAGCTATCCATGAATATCCTGACACCAATTAGGATCGCGTAACAAATTCTTCTGAATTCTTTGCTGTACCCTTTCTCATTTGTGTCAACAACCTCTACCAGACACGGGTCAATCATTGGGATGCTAAGTGATTCATTTGCCCAAACGGTGCCTGAACTCCCAATAAAGTGCTTAGATCGAAACCAGCATATGGTTTGCTTATCATGGATAACCACCTCATCAACGCCATTAATTGTTTTTACTTCTTTTTCCATCACTCTGTGAGTACCAGGCGTCACATTCAGAACTGAGGTCGGAAAATCATACTTTGGTAACACTCTAGCCTTTGACTGGTCTGTTGGCTGGAAGATCTTCGTATTTCTGGTATTTCTGAATCCGGTGCTTGTTCCAGGACAAAGATATGCTTTATCATCATCGCTTGTGAGGAAAACGTATTTTCCATTATCGTTTCCGAAAAGTGACAACGAGATCAACTTTTTATGTGCCTTTTGAAAATGAGTTAGCTCGTTGTCATTTGCCTCTGATTTTGGAGGCTTCTTGGTGCAAAATAGACCTAGCCCTGTATGATTCTTCGCCTGCTTGCTCCTCTTATTCCTAGGTCTTGCCCTGTTGTACACAGTTGTTGCAGATCTGATCTCAGGGCGTCCTTGTTGAGACAGTGAATAATTTGCTAGTTTTAAAAAGTCACGCTTTTTCACTCGTTGAGCACAGTACATGACTTCATCATGTCGTCTTCCGTGGGCTGTGGTTTTTGATTCAATGCACTCGAGAATGAATCTTTCATTTTCCTCATTTAGCATTTGAGGTCGTCCTCCGCCAAGTTTTCTTCTTCCTATTCGTTGATCTTCGGACAGTGCACTGGCTTTTCTCCTCGTCATTTGATGTAACTTTTTTTTAGAAGTTCTATCTTCTTGCATCAGCAGGTTCCATATTTCTGTTTCCTTGGTAGCAAGCACTTGTAGATCACCTCGCAAGTCATCCAACCTTTCTGCTGGCCAGTGATCATTATATTTTTCAATAATGTTTTGTTTCTCTTTAATGGTTGATCTAATATCTTCCAACTTGTTACCTAAATTTTCATTGATAGCTTGCAAAGCATTTAAATGTTGCTCTGACTTTTGCTGTATCACAGCTAAGACTTCAGCAGTTTTCTTCCCAATGTCATCACAACTCATTCCTAGGTTTTTAAGTTCACTCAAAGATCTTGTTGAGCCCAGGAGAACTCTTAGCAGTTTGCGGTCCCATTCAGTATCAGCAGATGCAAGCATAGCACGAACAAAATCCTTATCAACTGTAAGTCTTGTTTCAAATGGCTCTTCTTCTTTGTCATCACCATAGACCCTTTCAAAAAAATCCTCAAGATCCACACCATCAGGCCTTAACAAAATATACTCCCTCTTTATCGCATGGTTGATTATATAAACAGGCAAGCCATAATTAGGATGACACAGTAACTCTCGGAATGGTTTCTTTCCATCTTTACAATACTCTTCACTGTCAGTGCTCAATGAGCATGCTTGAAACAGCTCAAAGGCATCTTCAAAAGAAGAGTAGCTTTTTCGTACAGTTATTGTATCTCTTGCAGGGAGCTCCGCCAACAATATCTGAAGCACTGCTCGCAACCCTTTAAGATGAGCCAAAAATTCTGGCCGCTTCGTTTCATATTGAGTTACTGCTTTATCCAAGACTAATTTAATTTGAGAAATTCCACATGGCTGCAGCGATTTCAGGACATATTGATTTTGTCTTGACCTCTTTCTAATTTCTGACCTCAATGCATTGGAATTTGCACTCCTCTTCATTTCTTTCGGCGCATCCTATTTAAATGCTTTTTGGAGGGAAAAAATTGATACATATTTAGCGCTGGTTATAGAATAGCCGTGGATGTTGTCCTAGCAAGAAGTAATTTACCATAATATGACACAGCCTAACCCTACCACAAAACTAACCCTAAACCTTACCTCTGCAAAACTGTCATATCTCTCGGGTCGTCGGAAAGTTGTATTCGATGAATGGGCCTATCCCTATCGATCAGACGATTTTGTCGGAACAACCACTGCCTTTTAATGGAGAACTGTTTAGACTTTAACATTTTGGGCAGAGTAGTAGGCAAGTGCATATTTTCTAAAGAACAAAAACAGCGTGTCATTTTGCGCACTTTTACTGTGCTTGACCCTTCATAGGCCTACTTCCGAAATTGACACTGCGACTTGAATGAAGCCTTACCTTTGATGATATGTGTATGGGATGACAGTTTCTGTTAATTTGAAACGGAAATCTCTCCAGATTCTTTCAATTCTTCCAGAGTGAACAGTGAACTCCATAGAAATAATGAACTCATTTATTGCTACGTATTTTTTATTTGTTTCTTTGTTTATCCTGGCACATAAACATTTGTAGCTCACAGCAAAATTTAAACGAGAGAGACTGGCAATGGAAAATTGTATTTGCCATGCGGTAGGAATCCACAGGGAAGCAGGAGAGACTGCCTACATCAGCCTCGTTCCCATTCATCGAGTACATCAGCCTCGTTTTCAAAGTGTCAACGAGATCGAAATAAATATGGCGTCCTGTGATGATGTTCATCGAAGCGAACCTCGGATCTCTTCGACTGCAGAAGACAGGCTGAGACAGTGGCTTGGAGAAATCAATCTTCAGCAGTACGCAGATCGTTTTTATGAAGAAGGATACGATGACATCACGCAGATTATTTTGATGAATGAAGCAGAAATTGATGAGATGTTGCAAGAAACGGGTCTGGAGAAGAAGGCTGGACATAAAAAGCGATTTAAGTCTAACTGGATAATCCTCCGGAGCAAAGAAAATGCCCATCGTGTTGGAGTTGAAAACCCGACTATCAGCAAGCAAAACCATCAAGTTGCTCCAGATTCATTCCAAGGTAAAGATAGTTGTGATTGTGGTGTTTCATTTCAGGCAGGGAGATCATTGATTTATATATATGTGAAAGGTACAGCAGAACAGTGACAGTGTGTCGACTTTGAACAAACAGTGTAGTTCATCAGTGGCATGGAGACTCATTCAGATAAGCACATCATGTGATATAGCTATATAATAGATACAGTTTCTTTCCGAGAATGATTATTGATTGGAGCAGACTCCCAGATAAACTTATTACACTTCTTTTCGTGTATAAAATAAAATGTGTATTTAATTTAACACAATTTTCTCTGCTCTGCAAAATGTGACAGATGTGGTTTTGGAGGAGTTTGACATATTTTAGCTTGCTATATCAAATTTTTCAGTTGTCAAAGCAGGTTCATTCTAATGTGAACTTGTTGGTTTTCTTGCTGAGATTCCTTCCATCTTCACATTTTGCTGTGGCGAATTTAATTTGGCTTTATTTACTTATTTATTGGAGCAAAATGCTCAGCAATGCTCAGTATTAGTGCTAAAGAACAAACCTAGATAGAGACCTGGCTAGCCTACTATGAACATATATCCCATCGATCATCTTCCTACAATTTATAACATAGCACAGACCTACTGTGAGATATGAATATTCTTCGAAATTAGGAATTTATTCAGATTTATCTGCTTATCTTTAGATTGCTTGCTCAAAATCATATCTTTATTTTAGTGCCTGCATATCTAATAGATCTGGAAATACCAAATGTTGGTACTTCAAGAAGACTGCAATACTATAATGGAGTTTTGAAGCAGATAAGTCAGTCAGCAGATGGCCTTGTATCTCCATTGCAGCTGCATGATTACATTGTTAGTCAACGTGAAAAAAGATGGTCTATCAAAGAGGATAGTGATCAACTAGAGCATGAAAAAGCAAGCCTTCTTGATCCAACATCAGGATATGGACAGAATATTGCCAAGTATTCTGGCAGAAATGATCTGCTTACTGCTGCAGATGTGCATAAATGTGCAAATACAGTCAAGGCATTAAATGTGCTCAATGTAAAGTTTCAAGGCATGAAAGATGAACTGATTGACCAGCGCAAAAATATTTTTGACAAGACAACCCTCAAGATAAAGGAATGGAAGGCTAATGAGTTGTCATTTTATGATTCTGTGCTAAAATGTGTGATTGATGGTATCAATNGTGAAAAAAGATGGTCTATCAAAGAGGATAGTGATCAACTAGAGCATGAAAAAGCAAGCCTTCTTGATCCAACATCAGGATATGGACAGAATATTGCCAAGTATTCTGGCAGAAATGATCTGCTTACTGCTGCAGATGTGCATAAATGTGCAAATACAGTCAAGGCATTAAATGTGCTCAATGTAAAGTTTCAAGGCATGAAAGATGAACTGATTGACCAGCGCAAAAATATTTTTGACAAGACAACCCTCAAGATAAAGGAATGGAAGGCTAATGAGTTGTCATTTTATGATTCTGTGCTAAAATGTGTGATTGATGGTATCAATGAAATAGATGCAAAGAGTGCATTGCTCAACAACACTAAAATATTTCTCAATGGCAGATTTCCAGGATTTATAGACATCAAATTATTTTCATACCCCCTCATTAAGATGTGCTTTTTTTGTCCCCCCTCCCTCTGAGTAGGTAAAATTTTGGTCCCCCCTCCCAGATGTCTTCCGCCCCCTCCCCAGGAAGAATTAATGACCGGTCCCTAAATGCGGTGAGCAATTCGTCCTTCACTGTAGAAAATTTGGACTCGACAAAATCCAAGATACTGATGGGATGAATGGGAAAAGTGACAGAAATTGAATCGTCAACAGGAGCAACACCTTTACGCTCGATTAGGCCAATTTTGATCATGCTGTCAATAGCATCACTAAGTTCCTCCTCAGCTGTATCATTCTCCTGCTGACAGATTTTAGGCACTTCCATCGTACTACATTTTTTCCTGTTCTTTTTAAGTATACCTATTGCTTCTAGGGCTCTTCTGGTATTCATAGTGCCGAATCTAAGCGTGAGAAATCAGGAGCACGAAAAAGACGTCCGCCTCCAACCAACTACAACAGCAACTACAACAGCATTTCTTATGGAGGTCATAAGAAACCTGCAGTTGCCAGTTCTGTTAACTCAACTCTCAGATTCCAGTACTTGTTGATTAAGATCTATCGAAGAATGGTAAACAAATAAGATTTCTCTACCCCTATGCTTCCATGCTCAAAAATTTTTATTAGCTTTTTAAAATTCAGATAGGGTTGTTTCGTAACTTTCAAAAAATTTGGCCTACTGTTTCTTATAAGCGGTTTCTTACAAAAAATGTTAAGTCTAGCACGTCGCAACAAAACTATGCTCAGTTATTCACTGAAGTGGGCTGTGAACAGCATCGTAAGGAGGAGCTTTTCATTTGAGGAGAGGATTTTGTATGGCAATGTGGCAACCCAAATCTGCATGGTCTTGCATGCTGGAGGTACAAGAATAAACAAGCAAAAGTTAACTGTGAATGGCAAACGGCCTGCATAAAAGGTGAGGCTTCTAGATGAGAGGCAAGAAAAAACGGATGCCTGTGACTGAGGTAGCATCATGAACATTTTTGTCAAATACAGCATAGTTTTATATTTTCTATACTGCTAGCTTCAAAAAAAGAAAACTCAATCTTGGTCTCTAATACCAAGTATTACTCTTTAAAGAAGTCTCAGTTGCTTTTTACCTTGATTGTTAATAGTTTATGCCTTATCAGCTCACAGGTGAACTATTTTTATATATTCTCGTTTTTGAACTTGCAAGCTCTCTGTTTGCAAACTTCAAGCAGTAGTAGACTCTCATTCTAATAAAGAGCTTGCGCAGATACTCAAATTCGAATCTTTGACATGGGCCTCCTAAATCTTCTCTCTTTAAATTTTGCAGAAGATCATTGCCAATACCAGCTGTTTTGTTTAGTTTCTTGAAATATTCTGTAAAATGATCTTCTAATCGAATGGTGTGTGCAAGCATTGTCTGTGATCGGTTCACCAAACATGTTGACATCTGTTTTGTATGCTTTAAAGAAAAGGAAAGTTCTTCATATATCATCAATCTCATCATCAACAAGTGCATTTCTACATACTTCACATTCATGCTTTTCAAATGATTTGCGTATTAAATAGCCTGCAACATAGGTGACGGCGTTTTCTTTTATCATTCTATTTTGCATCTTTTCTGAGGTATATTCTGTTGAAATTATCTTTAACGGACCTTCTGCTTGATTATTTGTTTCAAAAATATTTGCATGATCATCTATGTTTGAAAGCTTTGTTAATGGATTATCCATACCTTCTTCACAGTTCCCAGACGACACGGTCAAAATGCTTGCATGAAAAAGCTTCTTGTATGCACTTTTAAATTGAACTGGTGTTTGGTTATCAGAATTGCCACCTTGTTGCCGTATTGCACCAAAGAAATGTTCAAGGGGATCCTGATTCATCTGCCTTGTGACAAGAAATGATGCAATCCCTTCCTCGCACAGCTTTTCCCATACCAACAGAATTGGGTTCAATGAGATATGCCAACATTTAAGACATTTGATGGAGGCCGTTCTGTTCTGTTCTGTGCCATGGGAAATAACCTTGATTGATTTGAAAAGTTCAATCCCTTCTGTGATAACTTCTTTGTGAGGTGATGTTGCTGTGAATGGCCTACGACATATCTTTGAATCCTTGGAACTAAGAGAATTACAACCAGGGCCTTCGCGAAGGAAGTCAAGGAAGGGGGTGTCAACCTTTAATTTGCTGACAAAGGGCGTGGTCATTGGGCGTGGTCGCTGAAAATTCAACCTAAAGCTACGTTGATACATCATCAATGATATGGCAGTCACCTTTTGAAACGTGATTGTTGAAAATACTTTTGGCTATCGGTTAATCTTTTGGTTAATCTTTTTGTAAAAGGGTACCAAAATTGGGCAGGGCAGGGCAAGAGCTTGGACGACAGAGAAGACATACATACAGTTCTTTTCCCTTTGGGCCTTTATTATCTTTAATATCCTTTCTTTATAACTTCAAACTAGTGCTAGCGAGACTCTGGTTGATTAGGCGCATCCAATTCTTTCTCAAGCACGGTATGCCCTCATACCAAAAAAGAAAATATATAAACACCAAGAGCTTTCACAAGACTCTTATGCTGGTGGTAATCACCCTTCCTACACTAGCATCACTTATCCATGTCTGTTCTCCTGATGTAAACTTGGACCTTGTATCAAGAGTATAATACATAGCATCAAGAGTACTAAATGGATTGGAAGGAATTAATATTTGCTTGACAGCCAAAGGATCAAAGTAACTTTGTGATTTGTCTCGCGTTCTTACGAGCATTGGAAAAATTGGTAAATTCAAGCTTACAAAAACTTGGTGGTTGCAAAATGACTGAAAAAAGCCTAAAATGCTTTATCAAATCATAAAGGACTCCTGGCTCGTCTGCACATCTATTGCCATGGGATTGAAAATCTTTAGTATCTGTTTGAGAATCTACTTCTTGTAAACGCATGTGCGTATTGTTCTGCGTGAGCAGAGTCATAACGATTTGATCAAGTGTTTTAGGCCTTTTTTCTGTCATTTTGCAGCCATTAAATTTTTGTAAAAATGAATTTACCTATATTTGCAGTGCTCGTAAGAAGACGAGAAAAATCACAAAAATACTTCGATCTTTTGGCTTTCAACTAGAATTTTAACCCATGAAGTACTTGTGGTGCTACAAATTTTAGAAAGTGTCAGTGTTCTGAAGAATGTAATAGCTGAATCGGGGCTTCCAATCTTCCAATCCAATCTTACAAATCTCGAGCATTATTTTCAGTTTTGGAATGCGTTATATTTTTCAAAGTGTTTTCATCAATATCAAATAGTTTTTTTAGAGTTCCCACTTTTCGGAAACTTTTTGTGAATCTCGGACACTTATTTGTGATTCTCGGACACATTTTACAAATCTCGAGCATCTTATTCAGTTTTGGAATGCGTTATATTTTTCAAAGTGTTTTCCTCACTATCAAATAGCTGTTTTGTCTTTCAAACATTATCATAATTATCAGAAAGTTTTAATAATTCTCAGGTTGTTCTTATATAATTCAATTGTTTATTTTTAGATTCAGCATTTATTTCTAACAATCAACTGCTATGAGCACTTTTTCAACTGATGATTTTATTATTCATAATGCAATGCACATGATTCAACACATCAACAATATTTTCAACTCATGTTTTTTAAGTTCAACCTGTTCTTATTTTCTGAAACACCTG
>REGL01000145.1:9949-20025 GCA_004194395.1 Aurelia aurita complex sp. Pacific
GGGGGGGGGTATAGCAGCTGCTTAAACCACTTCAATTGAACCGGCCTGTTTTGTGAATGAAATCTAGGGTTAACTTGAGTACGTTTCTATTAACATCAATAGAAAGGTCTTTTTCACCATACAATAAAATTTGGACCAGTGCGTTATTTGGAAGGCTGTTTATTCGAACATATGGTCGCAACAATTCCGAAACTCCAGCGAGAAGATCAGTCATCAGGCAAATTTGGTCTTGTAAAGGTCATAATTCCTTCATTTTTCAACGGATCTTTACGGGGAAGGCAGTAAATTTTATTGGAACATCTGAAGGGCAACATCATATAAAAGTTTGGCGAGAATCTTCTTTCATTTTGTCACAATCTTCAGGCAAACGGGGCACAATTATTTTGGGACACACTGTAGAGAGCTCTCTGATATTGATGGGAATATCGTTCAAAGCTTTTAGAGCCAAATAGTGAAAGCCTTTCTTGGTGTATTCAAGATTATTTATTGGGATTTGTAAGTCCCTGCAATTTCTTGTTCCGTTTTGAGTTTAAGGTTTGAGTTTGAAGGTACGCATTTTTCTGACGCAGCGTGAAAGCAAGTCGGACATTTCACCCATAACAGAATTGAAGAGAACTTTTTAAATCAAGATTGGAATGTAGGCCTATGGTGAAACGAAACTACTGATAACGATAATCCAGAATTCATCTTCAATACTATGAGTCGTAGTTCAAGTACTTCAGTAGTTCAAGTTATGACCCCTCAACAACACGTGTAATAAGTAAGTATACCTTCGCTAAGAGCTACCTCACCTTCATTAACACCACCAGACAGATTCATCCCGAGGCCAACAGGACCCTTGTAAAGTATGACTTCGAAGATATGATCACCTGTGGAGAGAATTACGTTGTTCAACTTAGTGAAAAGAATTTTGAGATAAAGCACATTTATGAAATTGCTTGTATTTTGAGAACGATACGGTAGATCTTATCAAACCAATTTCTTAGCTAAGTTGATATGTCAGCTCCAAAGAATTCATCAGTTTATTTGAATCTGATGAATAGTTTGAGAGATAGAACATCTGAACATTTTTACTAACTTACCCGGTAGTAAATTTTATCAAGGATTTTAGTCCTATTTTGAAGGATTTTGAGTTAAAGCACATTTATGAAATTGCTTTTAATTTGAGAACAATACTGTAGATCTTATCAAACCAATTTCTTAGCTAAGTTGATATGTCAGCTCCAAAGAATTCATCAGTTTATTTGAATCTGATAAATGGTTTGAGAGATACACGCTTTCAAACATCTGAACACTTTTACTGACTTACCCGGTAGTAAATTTGATTAAGGATTTTAGTCCTATTTTGAAGGATTTTGAGATAAATCATATTCGTAAAATTGCTTATAATTTGAGAACGATACGGTGGATCTTATCAAACCAAATGTTCTTAGCTAAGTTGATTTGTTACCTACACTGGTATTATCAGTTTATATGAATTTGATAAATAGTTTGAGAGACACAGGATTTCAAATATCTGAAAATTTTTCTCAATCACCCAATGTGGCACAAGCCTTTTCTTTTATGCCTTGAAGATTTTGCTGTACATATCATTATTAGGATTCTAGTTTTAATTTTAGTTTACTGTATTTTACTTGGTGAACCAGGCTGTAAACAAGTCCTTAACTTAGCTCTGTTATGCACGTTAAAGAATTTTATACATACATATACATACATGACATACATAGTGTACGGTTAGAACAGGGCCTAACTACTTAAAGAAACAGGCATCTGTTTGGTCTTTTGCGCCTTTTCTTTTCCAGTGCTAATACATGACATACACATATAGTGAACGATGAAGAAGATCGACAACATCTACAGAGAGCAGGCATCGAGTTGACCTTTTGCACTTTTTATATTTCTTCAATTATCTGCTTACTAAAAAAGCGCAAAAGATCAACCCGACGCCTGCTCTCTGTGGATGTTGTCCCTCTTCCTCATCGTTCACTTCATATACATACACATAATGCATAAAAATCACTTACTTCCAAATCCCTGAAAGCCTGTTGACCCCCGTCTAACTCTTGGTGCGTTTGGTGCATTCTGATAAACCCCACCATTCTGATGCTTTGATGACACCTCATTATCATTATGATCGGACACCACTGCCGGCATCGTCGGCCGGGGGTATTGCTTCGCAAATGGATCAGTCAGACTACTGACAATACTGCTTGATCTCTTTTCCTCCTGAGGCAACGGTTGTTGTTGTTGTTGTTGTTGTTGCTGTTGTTGCTGTTGTGATGTCCTCAACAATCCTTGGTGAATGCCAGAGCCTCCTGATGGCAACGAGGTTTTAGGCAAGCCAGATGACGTGTCAACATATGGTGCTGTTGAGACTGATGATGCTTTCGTCCCATAAATGCTGTTTTGGGACGAATTCCGATTGGCAGTTTGTCCCGAATGAGGGCCTGGTTGGGTTATTATTCCTGGTGCACTGTGCCCTATGCCTATAATACTGCTCGTGCTTTGCAGAATAGCACTGTGGGAGCCTCCTGAGAATGAACTTTGACTCGAAGACCCCGTAAGATCAGATAACCTTTGACCTATGCTCCTATTGTTGTTGTCAACAGAGTTCTGGCTCGTTTCTGAACCATACACATCTCGGCGCTGCGAGTCATATACACTCTGACCTTTGACATCATAAATACTCTGACTTTTAGCCTCTGTTGAACTATGACCTGTTGATGCTCCCGTTACTATCACATTCAACGCTGACCTTTGCTGTGTAGCTGCGTAAATCGAGTTATGAAGTGATGCGAAATCTTTTGGCTTGCTATGCTCTGAGGAGGAGACCTGCACTTGATTCTTGCTGGAGTAGATTGAAGCTGGCACGCTTTGTGATTGCTGATTGGATGAGTAAACTGAGGCTGGTTGCTGATTGGATGCGTGAACCGAGGCTGGTTGTTTATTGGTGCCATAAATCGAGGCTAAGGTACTTTTTGTACTGTCCTGCACTCCTGTAGGTGTCCCCTGACTGTAAATACTTGTGTTCGTTCTATCTGATGATGACGTCATCAGATTCAATCCTTTGGGCAAATTAATTCCAGTGACGTCACGCAAGCTACCAGTCCTTGGAGCGGGTTGTGGTTTCTGGTCTTGTGGTAAAGGTTGATTCCGGATAGAAGATCCCTGGGTGTTGAGAGACGTGAAGAGGCTTCTTGTTGGTTGCGACATTGTGCTAGTACAAAGAAACAAAGGGTGAATGAAATATATCTGACAAGACAAATGACGCAATGAACCAACAAACCAATAGATCAATTGATCATTAACTCAGTAGATCAATGACTCGATAGTTCACTGAATCGATGAATAAATAGATCAATTGATCAATTAATTAATAGGCCAAATTATCAATAACTCAGTAGATCAATGAATCGATGGTTCAAGGAATTAATGAATGAATAGATCAATTGATCAACAACTCAGAAGATCAATGGATCAATAAATTATTAGATCAATTGATCATAACTTAGATCAAGGAAAAGATAGATCAATAAATCAATAGATCGATTGATTAATAACTCATCAGATAATTGAATTAATTAGTTAATAGATCAATTTATCAATAACTCAGTAGATCAATAACTCAGTAGATCAATGAATCAATGGATCAATTGATCAATAACTCAATAGATCGATGAATCGATAGATCAATGAATTAAAGGATCGATTGATCAACAACTCAGTAGATCAATGAATCAATAAATTGATAGATCAATTGATCATTAACTCAGTAGATCAATGAATCGACAGTTCAATGAATCAATGAATGAATAGATCAATTGATCAACAACTCAGAAGATCAATGAATCAATAAATTGACAGATCAATTGATCAATAATTCATCAGATCATTGAATCAATAAATTAATATGTCAATTGATCAATAACTCAGTACATCAAGAAAAAGACAGATCAATAAATCGATAAATCAATAGATCGATTGATCGACTATTAATGATTAATGATTGATTGATTGATTGATTGATTGATTGATCTATTTATTTATCTATGATTAATTTAATGATCAATTTATTAATGATTGACTCATCAGATTATTGAATCATTATGTTAATAGGTCAACTCAGTAGATCAATGAATCGATAGATCAGCGAATCAATAAATCAACAGATCGATTGATCAATAGTTCAATAGATCATTGAATTGGTAGATCAATAAATCAATAAATTAATAGATCAATTTTGAAGATACAATGAATGATTCACAAATTTCAGATACGATGAATAAATACATACCTTTTCGTCGCATAGACATTTGGAGTCGATCCATACTTGCTCGTGTCAGCATCTTTACCCACACCAAACCCTCTAGGCAACGTTTGGGACATGGTGGATCCAGTAGTCTGGCCTGAGAAATACCCCGGCTCTCCTTTGGCTGTATTATTCTCCCTGCTTTGTTGACCATCACTCAGTTTCCTTGGCAACGTAGCAGATGAAGGTGGCTTGTACACTGTTGAAGGAGGTACGCTCGAAATACTTGACGGTGTTGATAAATCTTTGGTGATCCCTCTATCTGATGTAATGCCTTGGTTTAATCCAATGGCTCTATCTGAGGGATTCCCTTGTCTTGTATTTGCTGTGGACTCCCCACCAAGGGGGAGCCATTGAAGTCCAGCTTGTTTCGAGGGTGTACTTGGCGCAGTGCGAACTCCGGATGGCTTGGTGTTAGGCACTTCATTGGCTCTTTGGAGTGAACTTGGTTGGGACAGAGCAGCTACAAACATAAAGGGAAAAGCTTCATGACCCGTAGCTCTGACCAGATTGGTTTTGAAAGAACGAACATATTCAAGGCATGGGGCGAGTGACCTCGCAACTCACCTCGCCGTCCTTCGGAAGGAACGTTAAACTAGGGGTCCCATGCCTGGATGTGGCATGCATAGTGGGTTTAAATTAGCTTTACGTAGCTAGAGATACTATATGCCCACACAAAATAAATTACTGAAAAAAGGATGCCTTCAAACAAAAACGTGTCAAAAGTTAGCCGTTTATGCGTTGCGTTCCCAATAACCCAGTTGATAAACGGATAAGTTTAAAAACGGGTCCCAGGATGGATCGATTTTAACCCGGGTATCTTTTGACACACCCATGGGTTAATGGAAACGCATTAAACGGATAACTTTTAACCCAGTTGCAATATCAACAGCCTGCTCTTCTTTCGGCACTTCCAATTAAAGTTGAAACGACAAAAAGGGGAATTAAATGATTTAAAAACGACCACTGAAATGGAATAAAAACGGTTTCACAGTAAAACTGGCGTTTCCAGTAAAAACGGATAACTTTTAGCCCGTTTTTTGTTTTCACCGTTAGTGGAAAGCCAGCCTAAGAAACCCAATGTTAGATGGTAGGCATAGCTTAAACCAAACGAGCAACATATATGGTAGGCTTATATTAGAAATCCAGACCCGATAGCGGTGTCTCGAGCGATGGGGAACTTGGGTGGGGAGCGGTGACGGGGACAGTTGTTGTCGATGTTGTTCCCTCAGCTGGGTTCCGATTGCTAATCATTATACTTTGGCCTGACATTTAATGTGAAACCGGCTCAAATACATATTCGTAAAATTTTTTACAATTAGCATTTCTATCTGTATTAGTTGTAGCGTGGTGTGTATAGTAGCTTGTATATTAGTTGTATCTTAGTTTATATTAATCTCAGGGGTTAGACATGATATTTTGCTGCTCCTGGCACTGTTGACTCAAGCACGGGTGCCTAAAACAATATAGATTATAGAGATAACAGGTTTGTTTACGGTTATGTGATGCACCAATTAAAAAGAGCTCATGTAAATGGATATTACATCTTTTGGGATTGAATGACTCCAGGTACTTCACTGTAATTCAACTGTTGACTTCTGTGATATATTGATTATGTTAAAAACTACATGCTTTGTTGTAGCTTGTTTGATATTGTCATGTCATCAAATCAGAAGCCATAAGAGCACACCCTGGACAAGCCTACGATGAGGCTGCTAACATGGACGAACTATACAAGCCTCTTGATTTAGTCCTCCTTGTAGTCAGTCCTTGTAGTGTGGTAAAGTAGATCGTAGGTAGTGTCTTAAGTAATGTTTGTGGTAAATTTTTATATTGAATAAAAAAATTAAAAAAACCGAGCAACATTTCAAAAGATAGCCAGGCCTTTATGCAGATACAGGCTTTTCGTTCATAAAATGTTGCTCCAGGTAGCAAGACGCAATAGACCATTTCGCAATTTGGAGAAAGAGACTGATGAGAGCGCGGCCCATTCTGACAGCCTTGGCAACAGGGAAATCTAGGGAATCCCCTCTTCTGCAGTGCAAAGTGCACGGTTGGCGGCTCGCTCGCATCTCTCTCCAAACTCGAGTTATTTTCGATTTATTTGCAACTTCCAAGAGTTATGTGATGCTTGTTTAGTATGGTAAGAGTTGTCTTTGGATTATTTAGCCGTTTTGCAATCTTTTCGCTAATTTGTGAATGTATTTTGAGCCATTTTATTTCAGTTGTTTCCCTCAACTTTGAAACGGCTCAGTTTAGGCCCAGCTGCAGAAGAGGGGATTTCCTAGATTTCCTACTTGTTGCCAAGGCTGTCAGAATCGGCCGCGCTATCCTCAGTCCCTTTTCCAAATTGCGAAATGGTCTATTCCACGCGTGAAGTTCTACAAGTTACCCAGTACTGTATTTTTGGATTGCCGCTTCAAAATTTTAGGACGATCATCGAAAAGATTGTCTGGTAGAGATCGGGCCTTTAGAGCAAAATTTCCGATCGCAAGAAAATCAAACGATAAACTCTTTGAACTACAGTAAGAACCTGCAAAATAGAAACCAGTTTTTTCAAAACAGCCTGTTTAGTTTCTTATTCAAAGGTCATTAATCTGGAAACAGGCAAAAAGGTTTCTTATCACATGGTTAAGAAACCTGCAATGATTTCAGCTTTAATCTTTCATGAAAACCCAGAGCAAACATTAGCTGACAGTATGTTCTCGTTACCTAGCATTTTCTCTATATTTACTCAACGTGCCAAGCCAAATTTATCATTCTAGATAGAGATGCCTTTGCATGAAATGTCTAAAAATGTTGGGCACCTGAGTTTCACAAAGATTTTAAAATATGAATCTATTTGGGGTTCTTCCATAAGAAACCTTTCTATAATCAGGCTGAGAAGTTTCTTATATGAGGGCACCATTTCTCAAAAAAATCAGCCTGAGGTTTCTTATAAAGTGGTTTCTATTTTGAGGCTTCTTACTGTATCATTTTTCTGAAATCTCGGCATTCGAAATTGTTTAAAATCAGTGTACACAAACTACATGCATTTTTGGCTTTCTGGTTGCAAGAATTTTTAATTTTTGTCAAAATTAAAAATGGTTTTTCCATACATTCTAGGAAAGTTTCCAGTACATAATAATATAATAATAATAGAAAAACACCACTGTTTATTTAAAACGATTCGATAAAAATCTTCTTACAGGAAGAAGAATTTTATCGAAACGATTTAAATAAACAGTGGTGTTTTTACATTTTATTTTCCGTTTATACCAGATGGCGGTTTAGTTTATATAATATAACAATAATAGCATATATGCACTACCTAATACACAGGCATGGCAGACTAATTTAAACTCACTAACTTGTTGGGGAGACGAGATACGGTTTGTTCGAGGAAACGTATGTGTCCCTCCGTGCAGTAGGTTAATGCTCATGCGCCCGGCAGAGCTGCAACTCAAAATGCTACTGCACATGAGCTTTAACCTACTGCACGGGGGGGGGGGACACATACGTTTCCTTGAACAAACCGTATCCCATCTCCCCAACAATAACCACAACCTAACACAATGGAAATAGTACAATAGTACAAACACAACAAGAAATCCCCCGTCTTACCTGAACTCACTCCCGTATTNGCAACTCAAAATGCTACTGCGCATGAGCTTTAACCTACTGCACGGGGGGGGGACACATACGTTTCCTTGAACAAACCGTATCTCATCTCCCCAACAATAACCACAACCTAACACAATGGAACTAGTACAATAGTACAAACACAACAAGAAATCCCCCGTCTTACCTGAACTCACTCCCGTATTCACACCCAATGGCAGCACTTGGACGGAGGGACCCTGGTTAACAGCATTATTATCCCGTTTCGTTGAGTATATTGAAGACATTGCTTGAGTAACAGTACTGCCTGTTGGTGAACTTGGCTGCGATAGTGATCTGATGGTGCCCCCCGGTTTGAGATCGAGTCGTGTAACTTGTTGCGCTTGTTCCTGCATCCTAGTGGCTGCACGTCCACTCTTCGGCGTGCCGGGGGCACTCTTGGTTACAGGATGAAACGCTGAATTGCCAGCAGCTTGCCCTGGAATCTGGCGTGGTAAAGTACAGTACGAAGGTATCTGCGAGGATTGATATGATTGGTTAGCGTGTGACTCGACGGCTCCAAGACTCTGAATGCTTTGTCGTGATTGGCTGAGGCTTTGTTGTGATGAACTGGACGCTAAGGAGCCTTGTCGGGATCCATTTCTCTGTGAATAGAAATAAAACTTGAAATATTGCATTGAACAAGAAGCCATTAAAGAAACATACCGTCTGAGTAAAAACAAAGCTAACGAGTTTGGTACGTATGCATGTAAAAAGTTAACAAATTTGGAGTGTGTACATGTCTGTACAATTTGGCCATAAAAATTAAAAAATTGAATGTAAGATAAATTAAGAGGAAACAAATCTAATTCAAGTGTACAATATGATACCAATAATAAGCTTAAAATTTAATCTAAAAACATCCCTATTTTAAAATGGCAGGGATAGCATTAAAAGGTCGGTGCAACCTTGTTTCCATAATGGTCCCTCTAGAGGTGTCATTGTGAAAGAAAAGTTTTCATGAAAGAAAAGAAACAATATTTTTTGTGTCAAAAAAACTTGTGAAAATTGAAAATAATGCTGCATTCTTAAAAATGTTAAACAAACAGCTATCTTTGAAGCTTTTAGAATTTCAGTGATATACATAGGGGCCGTTTTCTTGATTTTGGAGGTCTTTAAAGAATTTTCCATTGAACTTGTGTTTGAAACTGTTGACGTTCTTAGCAAATTTTAGGTCAGAGTGTAGACTGTTCAAGATTTTAAGTCCTAGATAGGAGAGACCATTTTGCCCTGTGTTACTCTTCGAAAAGTAGCCTTAAATAACGGACTCATCATATTAAACCCAAAAACGCAATAAAAACACCGAAATCAGTTGAAAGAAGACTATTAACTCCTGTAAAGGAAACAATAACCAAAATATTGTTTCCTTTACAAGAGTTAATAGTCATCTTTCTTTCTTAAAGGTTGACTCAATTTGTTTTTAGATCTTCAAATGATCCGGCTCTGGCCAACTGGCAAG
This sequence comes from Aurelia aurita complex sp. Pacific, assembly GCA_004194395.1. NCBI lineage: Eukaryota > Metazoa > Cnidaria > Scyphozoa > Semaeostomeae > Ulmaridae > Aurelia > Aurelia aurita complex sp. Pacific. The sequence continues at coordinate 19,357 of REGL01000145.1, forward strand.
AATATCTCCGACATATAGGATAGGGTAGAGTTATCAACAATTTGATTCAGGGGGGTTCAATTTTCCCAAGAGGACAAAATATAGGGGTAGATATGAGTGTCATCATTTTTAGGAAGGAAACCGAAGGCAAATTTGCTTGTCGTTTTCATCCGTCTTTGCAGGTTTTCGAAAGGGGCAGTTTTCAATATTATTGCTTTGATATTCAGGGAGCAGCATTTTTTCACTCCGGGTCTTTTCATTGACTCACCCGGTAAACTACCCAGGCATGGGCCCTGAAGGAAGCCCTGTAATGGGGATTGACTACACTTTTCGCCTCCTTTTGTTTTACTTGATGATAATTCTTTGCCCCCTCCTTTGAATTGAATCATGGGTAGTTAGACACTGCTGGTGTGCTTCTATGGAGGAGCGCTGGATTATATGTATCTGCGGGGGAAATTTTTTATAGTACTGCGAATATTTTCGTTCTTTCGATATCTCCTCCGCAGTACTACAAAAAATTTCCCCCGCAGATACATATTATCCAGCGCTCCTCCATAGAAGCACACCAGCAGTGTCTAACTACCCATGATTCAATTCAAAGGAGGGGGCAAAGAATTATCATCAAGTAAAACAAAAGGAGGCGAAAAGTGTAGTCAATCCCCATTACAGGGCTTCCTTCAGGGCCCATGC
>REGL01000145.1:107139-118756 GCA_004194395.1 Aurelia aurita complex sp. Pacific
TGCGTTTGTGGAGGAGTCACGTTATCAGCATACATGTCTGTTTTGTTTTATGTCTGTTTTGGTTGACCACTGGTCTGCTGGTCAAGGACCCCAAGAACAACAAAAATTTGAAGTCCGCAGCTGACAGAATAAACTCCGTTCTAAACTAAACAAAAAGTCGTGGTTTTGTGGTGGTAGCGAAATGTCCAGTAGAATAAAATGACTTCTAGAGAAAGAGACCATTACAGGGATAGGGATTTCTTGGGAAAACATCGACAGAACTTTCAAAAAGCTTTTCCATTTAACTTTTTGGTACAGTAAGAACCCGCAAAATAGAAACCACTTTATAAGAAACATCAGGCTGATTTTTTTGAGAAATGGTGCCCTCATATAAGAAACTTCTCAGCCTGATTTTAGGAAGGTTTCTTATATGAGGAACCAAAATAAATTCATATTCAATTATCTTTGTTAAAATCAGGTGTCAAACATTTTTTAGAGATTTCATCCAAAAGCATCTCTATCTAAATACTAGGTAAGTATGATATGGCTGAGTAATTTTATAGGTAACAAGAACGTACGGTTCGATAGTGTTTGCTCTGGGTTTGTTTAAATATTTAAGTTGAAATCACTGAAGGTTTCTTAACCATGTGATAAGAAACCTTTCAGCCTGTTTCCAGATTAACAACCTTTAAAAAAGAAACTAAACAGGCTGTTTTGAAAAAACAGGATTCTATTTTGCGGGTCCTAACTGTATTCTGAAAGCAGATGTGACAAAGAGCCATTGTCAACAAGTCACCCAGGCACCCTGAAATTTCAGATCGGAAACCATGAATCGACACTGCAGAAGTTGGACTGATAGAGAATTTTTGCTTTCGTTGAAATGTCCTGATACTGTCTCAGTTCAACCACTGCACTGTGGATCCACGGTTTTCGTTTAGGTCAAATTTGATTTTCAGACAGTTTGAAATTTCAGCGTGCTCGCAAAGGACCCTGGGTGACGATAGCTCTTTGAGAACAAAAAGGAAAATCCTGAAAGAACGCAAAATAATCTAAGACCGTAGAGTTTGCAGGTTTGGAAAAGAAAAATCCAGAAAGGATATCACCAAGAGAAACCAAGGGCGATTTCAAATGCGCAGTTCCGTTGACATTAAATCTGCGAAACAGTCTGTCCAGGCCAAACTTTATTAGGCAGGTACTGCCAGTAAGAATGTATACAATTTCTCGTAGGAAACAAGCATATTGTGCGCAATGTGAACAAATTGGGCCTAAGAATCTACACGTGCTCTCCGATCGGGCCAAAATCCATATGTAGATCTATTTTAAATGTAAATGCGCAGTTCATATTGCCCTTCATATGTATTACATTGCCTTCTATTGATACGGCGTGCAGAGGGTAACAGAACACATACCATTCTCAAAAAGGCTTGTATTTCAATTATGGTTGAAAAGTTTCATCTCCGAAAAGGTCTACTGTATTCAGGTTTATTCACATCGTGACATTTTCAAACCGTAAATAAACATTTCCACGAAAATTCATGCCTGGAAATGGCAGTATAGACGAACAGAAAAAAAGACAACATAGTGCTCAAAGATCTTTAAAAAGGTCGGTGTAAAATTCTATTACGGTCTTCTTTTAATTAAATGACTTGGACGGAACTTATGGTTTTGCTGTAAATATGTCGTGAAAATTATTGATATCTTGATTAGTTTCAAAATGGCGGCATCTATTAAATTTGAGGCTATGACGTCTTCAAATTTTTAGATCCTAAACCAGAAAAGCTACAATTTTCTGCTTGGTATCATATTGTAGACCTTCATAAACTATGGTTTTCTTGAAGGTTATATAATGTTTCCTCTATTGATTTAGGATCTACCATGATTTGAAATTTTTCACATTTTTCCATGAATTTTGTCAAAAATAATAAAAATACCGCCACTAAGAAAAATATCAAGATATCAAAAAATGTCCACGGCAGATTTACAGATAAGTACCATAAGTTCCTTTCAAGCCATTAATTCAAAGAAAAATGTGATAGACTGTTAAACCCACCTTTTTAAAGGTTCAAAAGATTTGAGCCCCATGTTAAAAAGGACGCATTTATAACATTTTTGGCCAATATTCAACAAATAAATCTTCCAGAAGATCTTCACATTGACATGATCAAACGAACATATTAATAATGATAATAACACCTAAAATACGAAGAATATAATCACGTTTCATGTCATGTCTAAGTTCTAATAAATAAAATCAGATTGTCCAAACACCCTTCAAATTCAAATATATGGTAATACCGGGTGCACCAAAATAAACTATGCACGTTTGGCAGGCCACAATAAATCGTACACTGAACCGATTTTGAAGATTTATGACTTAATCGTTAGCAGAAAGCCTGAATTAGGTTCTAGGACTTTATGTAAATTTTTCCGTTATCAGTTTTTAGAGCCAGAAGCGAGTTTCTTCAAATGTTCGTTTTCGAAAACATTGAAAACGATCAAAAAGCGTCGATCAAATTTTGAAAGATTCAACATGAATGAACAAAGAGAAAACGTTTTCAGGGGGATTTGGGGGTTTAGTATGAATTCTCTTACAGCAGATTACAATTGGTCGATTTTTAAATCCCAAATCACGACAAACAAGTTCTCTCTTTGCCCATTCATGTCGATTCTTTGGAAAACTTGATCGATGTTTTTTTATCGTTTTCAGTGTTTTTCGAAAACTAACATTTTAGTAAACTCGCTTCTAGCTCTAAAAACTGAAAATGAAAAAATGCAAAAATCCCAGTATCTAATTCCGGCTTTCTGCTAATGATTAAGTCATAAAGTTCCAAAATCGGACCTGTGTACGATTTATTGTGGCATGCCAAACGTGCATAGTTTATTTTGGCGCACCCGGTAGCTAATAAATTTCCAATACAAAAAGAAAATACAACGATTCTAAAATAAAGAGCATAAAAATTGAGCTGCCCGTAAAAACGCTGGATTCGGTTAGATTTTGGCTCAGAGCAGTAGGAAACGTCCTAAACTTGGGTGGGGCTGACACTGCAAGGGCATTTTTCTTCCTGGAACAAAAAGGGCTTTCATGACCAAATTTTGGTGATTTTTCAAAGGGGAGTACCTTTTTGGGACATCCGAAACAAGGACAGATTTCGTAACACACTAGCATCAGTTGCTTTTGTTGACACCTGGATTCAAAGCGATTTGCGATTTCAGACAAAGAAAATTCTCTCAATCAGTAATTGAAAACAAACAAAGCCGCAAAAGTTGCCGCCCTGAAACCCAGGTAGCTTGCTCGCTCGTTGTGCATTCCAGAAATCGTTTTCAAGAGCAACTATGAGCATAAATCCAAAGAAGAAGGATATATCTACACATCTGCCACGGGCATTTAATTTATTTAGTTCAAAAGCCGATTGCGAGGCGATTCAATTCTTTTATTTTGTTTGTGTAATTAAAACACTTACTGCTCAGGTTTTGAATCAAAGAAATAAAATGCCCGAGGTAGATGTGTAGATATATCCTTTTTCTTTCGATCTATGCTCATGTTTGCTCTTAAATACAATTTCTGGAATGCACAACGAGCGAGCTAGCTACCTGGGTTTCAGAGAAACATTTGCGGCTTCACTTGTTTTGAATTACTGGTTGAGAGAATTTCCATTGTCTACAATCGCTAATCGCTTTGAATTGAGGTGTCAATCAAAAGCTGCTCATGCTATTGCCTACAAAATCTGTCCTTGTTTTATTCGCCGCACAACGAATTTTCATACATGTGAAGTTGTTTTTAGTCCACCCGGGATCTTCTACCATGCACAATCTTTCATAAGAAGCAACATCTCTTATATTTCCCAGACACTGTATGCTCTTTTGGCAAACCAGTATTGATGTCAACCGACCACGGAACGGCAAAACAGGATTGATGAACGTTCCCTAAACCCGTGGCCTAAAAATTGGCCTAAAATACTAAGAACATCACTTGATTTACAAGTATTTGACAAATATGAATTGATACTGGAAATGGTAAATTAAATGCAACACATAGAAAGTTAATCGAAAAATGGTCACCCCAGGAGCATTTCCATTCAAAGCAAAGCATAATTCATAGCAAGCAAACACACAAAGCCGCGAAAGTTGCCCCGAAACCAGTAGTAGGGCAAACTCTCGCCTTGTGCAAGCGGAAGATGGTTTTCAAGAGAAATTGTGTTCTTTTAACGAAAGCAGAGGGGTAAGTCGAAAGATCTGCCTGGCGGATTTTGTTTATTTGATTCAGGAGCCGAGATGTAATTGTTTCATATAAGCCCTAAATATGCAATAATTGCAATGCCTTCCGCTCTGCTCCTGAATCAAATAAACAAAATCCGTCAGGCCGAACTTTAGATCTACCCTTCTTCTTTCGATAGAAGCAGATAACTTCTTTTAAAAACCACCTTTAGCGTGCACAAGACGACAGTTTGCCCTTCTGGTTTCGGGGCAACTTTTGCGTCTTTGTTTGTTTTGAATTATTGCTTGAGGGAATTTTCTTTGACTGTAATCGCTAATCGCTTTGAATTGAGGTGTCAATCAAAAGCAACTGATGCTATTTTATTACAAAATCTGCCCTTGTTGTACAGAACTCTCAATCAGAAACTTCTTAGAAACTGTTAAGTTTGAGAACAATCGCTTCGTATCATCTTTAGGTACATGACATATAATCTTATGGAGCAAGCTATACAAAGATCGAAGGTACAGCTCTTCACGGTAGCTACAAAGTACGGCTATATATCCAAATGTCCTGTGCAATAAACAACAAATTGATGATTCTAAAAAAGAACTCATTGTTTACATAACAAGAATGCAAACAAGGAGTGGAGGCAAATTGATGTGGAAGAATCAATAAAAGTAAGCATATGCTCGAAATCATTTAAAAGGTTGGTGTAAACCTCCATGACCATTTTTTTTTAACTGAAAGGCTTCAAAGAAATGTTAGCTATTTTTCCATAATTCTGCCTTTGAACTTTTCTGAAATCTTCAATATTTTCAGAATTCGAGTGTTTTTCTTCTTTTTCGAGAATTCAAGAAAATTTTTAAAACAAATTTAAGACCATCGTAACTTCTAAACTGTTTGACGCAACATGAAATAATTTCCAAGAAAACCATAGTATATGGATGTCTACCACATGGTATCAAGTAAAAGCCTGTCACTCTTCAGGTTTGTGATCTTAGAAATTTGATGACGTTACACCCTTAAATGAGCTGGGATGTGGCATGCGCTGCAATGTCGAAAAAGATTCAAAATTTCAGAAAAGTCCAACGGTAGAAATATAGGCAAGAAGCTAAAGTTTCTTTCAAGCAATTCAACTAAAAGACATAGGTCATAGGATTTTACATCCACCTTTCTGCAGGTGTTCCGCAAGGCTCGGTTCTTGGTCCTTTATTTTTTAATTTGCCCACCTTTTTATGCCGATTCAAAGATTTGGAACCTATGCTATTGAAATAAAAACTATAAACAAAAACTAAAAAGCAAAACAAAATTCCTTAAAATTGACAAAAATCGAGCAAAATTTGACCCTGAATGCAAGTAAAAGAATATAAAAATTGCTATGCAAAATATAAAAAAATCGTGCATCAAAATAATTATTAGATATCTAACAATAAACTTCCTTGAAATGCAGATGTACATGTAATGATAAAGACAACATTACCAGCTTAACTATTCCTGAGATTATATGCTCACACAATAGACCTTACAAGGGGCTCCTTCCCCAAATTTCGGTCAAAAAGGTGATTTTGCAGTTTTGTGATGAGCAATTTCACACGGATGTTTACCTGTTTTTCGAAAATGAAAGCATCATTTTGAAGATGAATCTTTGTAATTAACAGAGGAAAAAACCAAACATTCATATCTTTTACGATTGCTTGGATATAAGTGGATTTTCAACGCGCATTTTTTTGGTGGCTTGGGTGAAACCACCAGAGAAACTGCAGGAAACAACGGAGAACAATGGACACGTGGGGTGTTTACAGATTCGTTTACAGTTTGGCGATGGAGCCCCTTTAAGCTATTCTGAAAAAGCATCTGAATTTGAATTTCAATCTGAATCTGAATCGACGATATTTGTATACATTTTGTAGAGTCTTCGAATGTGCACAATAATGATAGAAGCTATCAAGCCAGCTAATCGAACGTTTTGCATAAAATGCATAGCTACATCGCTTGATCCAAGGGCGCCTACCTAGTAGGAAATGTGTTTATTCCCAGTACTGTACCCGTGACCCAATACATAGTGACCCAGTACACAGAGTAATTGGTGTCCTGTGACCCAGTCCTGTTAATCTTTGTATGGATTTTCAAATATTTCTTTTAGTGCTGACCAATCAAAAATCACGCAGTCTGGCTCCCTGTGGCCAACTCGTATAAAAGTTGATCTCGTATTACATCAACACTGGAATTTGAAATCAAAAGTTCTTCATCCGTCATCTTGACCTTGAGAGGACTGACTCTGTGTACTGGGTCGAGGTACAGTACTGGGATACTCTGTGTACTGGGTAACCGGACACCAATTTCATCCTTCGTTCTAACTATCTCTGTGTACTGGGTTACAGGACACCAATGTCATCCTTCGTTCTAACTATCTCTGTGTACTGGGTCACAGGACACCAATTACTCTACAGTACTGGGAACAAATACAGTTCCTACAAGGTAGGCGCCCTTGCTTGATGCAGACTCTTTTTCAGAATAGCAAGACGATTCTTGAACAAGACAACCATTTGCATGTAATAATACTCACGCAAATGGGCTAAGGTAAAACTACAGCGAAACTAAAGTGACCGCAACGGGACATGGAAAGATAAAAATACAAACTACTTTACGAAAGCGGCATTACGACTGCTGAATGTCCAACATAGAGTTATCCACATTTTGGAAGGGGTCAAAAACTTGGGGCCTTAAAAGTGCACTTTAATTCCCATGTATTCAACGTCATAAATGCATTAATTGCATCATAACTTGGATTTTCCATACAGGCACGATCGTGCACGGAAACTCGAACACGTAATATCCCCTAATAACATTTCTATGGCATCCTACAGGCATCATGCCGTGTTCCAATCATATTTACACTTTTCAACGTCATGATTGCATTAAAACTTGGACTTTCCATACGCCTATAATCATGCACACATTCTCCAAAATGTAACATCCCCTGAAGCAGGATAACACCTCTATGGCATCCTACAGGCATCATGCCGCGTTCCAATCATATTTACACAATACGAAACGATGATAAATAACAAACGAGCTATGGCATGCAACCTTATTGCATTTAGAGTACATGATACGCTATGATAATCCTCGAGATACATGACACAGATAAACTCACAGTTCTCAACTTGGGGTATTGCAATTATGCGAATGAGTCTTCAGCTGCATGACATACAAGGCTGGCATCTGCAACCATCCTACGGATAACTCAGGCTTAGCAATTCCATAGTTGTTGATCAGCAAGTGCTAACATGCGACGGTTCTGTAACTGATAACATCCTGCAAGAGAGAGGGAAATATGAACGATTTGGCACCAACAGAACAGTCTACACTCTGATCTAAAATCTGCTAAGAATGTTAACAGTTTTAAACACAAGATCAAGGACAAAATCTTTAACGACCTACAAAATCAAGAAAACAGCCCCTGTGTGTATTACTAAAATTCCAAAAGCTGCAAACATAACTAGATTCCGAAAATACTTTCGAACTTGGACACAAAAATTGAAAACTTTTCTTTCAATGACACCACTGGAGGGACCATTATGGAAACAAGGTCGCACTGACTTTTTAATGCTATCCCTGCCATTTTAAACTAGGGATGTTTTTTTATTAGATTTTAACTTTTATATTTATATATTGTACACATGTAATTAGACATCCCTTTTTTCCTAAATTTTAAAGTACACTTAATTCTAATGTTGATGGTAAATATTACATACATACATATATACCAACAAATAACAGTATAAATAATCGAGCTTTGAACAGAGTTTTATTTTGTACGACGTTTCGGGCTTAAACCCATTATCAAGTTTGACTTGATAATGGGTTTAAGCCCGAAACGTCGTACAAAATAAAACTCTGTTCAAAGCTCGATTGTTTATACTGTTATTTGTTTGTATTTAATTTCAAGGGACCTACCTTTGGATTTACCAAGAAGAATATCACCAGTTTTTGGTGGGCAAAGAGTCCAGTCCATTAGAAGTACTTACTTGAACGTGCCCTGCCATGGATATTGTATCATCAGAAGATACTCAATATTTTCGAAGGTAAAAATAAATTTCAAGCCTATAAAATACCGTTTCGAGTTGCAGTCTTTGCTTTTCTAATGTCAGAACATTGTCAGCTTTGTTCCCCAAATGATCTCGAAGCCTCTTGATTTGCAATTTCAGTATATTCTCTTCGACCATCGAGTCCTGAAAATAGAGAACGCAAAACTTGATAAATTACAGTCAAGTCAGACAAATCTATCGCGATGTTTGCATGGGTAATAAATCCTGATAAAAGTTGATGCAAAATCATGTAAGAAGGCACCAGAGTTGCATCTGTTCTATTGTCATGGTTAATTGATAATCTTTGTTGTACAGCTTTTATGACAACGTACTTAAAGCACCATTCACACCCAGGGTCCTTTGCAGGCACACTGCAATTGCAGACTGTCCGAAAATCAAATTTGGCCTAAGCGGAAAATATAGATCCATACTGCAGTAGTTTAGCTGTAGCGGGGATGGTTCAGTGGTAGCACGCTTGACTACCAATCTGAAGGTTGGTGGTTCAAGTCCTCGCCCTACCGAACCTGCTTACAAAGAGTGAGGAGAGTCACCAACTCTCTGTAATGCCAGGCTAAAGGAATGACGAGGTGTGGTCACATCGACAGGAAGGACCAGGAAGCTGCTTCAATAAGCTCAGCTTCTCAGCGTCCTAAAGCTACCTTCGGATGCTAGGTAGAAATAGATAAAAAAGTAGTTGAGCTGACAGAAAGTTTCGACTTTAACTGACAGTTAAACTACTCATTGTGAATACATAGTTTCAATTCAGGCCAGATTTGATTTTCAAACAGTCTGCAATAGACTTTGTTACTCCTTAGGAAAGAGGTGGATCGAGCGCCTAAGTCTGGTAAAGTTTGAAAAGGAAAACGAAGCACAACACCCGTTCTTAGTGGATACACAGCTAGCTGTGGCAAGAAGTTGCTGCTGATCTCAATACTTTTCAGAGTTATGAATTACTTTGCGCAAAATGAGTTAGCAATGGCTTAGTTTTCACACAGGCAGTTATTAGTCTTGTTGCTTTGTTTCTCGTTATTTCAAACATTTTTGGCTGACTTTTCTTTCATTTGAATAACAACGGTTGATACAGCAAATTTCGATTTGCAATCTCGCATAATGAAACTCTTGTATGCTCCCACCTTGTTTTGAAAAAGTTACGCAACAAAATTAGCTAACGATGATTGCAAATAACGAGAAACAAGGCCAAGAGGCGAATGAAATTTACCAGTGTATAAACTGAACCATTCTCAAGTCAGTTTGAGCAGAATTGTGGTTGATTAACTCCCTGAAGGTGTTCTGAGATCCGAAGGATATTCTTGCTACAGGTAGCCATGTTTCAACTGAGAACGGGGGTTATGCTTTTGATTTCCGTCACCAAATTTACCAGATTTGGACGCTCAATCCAAACCTCTTTTCTAACGAGTAAATAGGGCTATTGCAGCGGGCTTACAAAGGACGCATGGTCCTTACCAACAACACAAGGGAAAGTCAACACAAAAGAGCAACGATAAAGTTCATTGAATACTGGAAGCCTAACCTCCTTATCCGCTGTCATTTTCTTGAGTTCTCTTTCTGAGTTTGTATTGTGCAAATTAAGTTCCTCTAAAAGAAAGAAAAGATGTGTAAAAATTCAACGGTGTGTTTGTCATAAAGCGATTCTGCCACTGAGATTATGCAGAAAAAACTTACAAAGTCACAATTGAATCGCAGTTGCTTTAGCCTCAGTTATTCAATCAGTTATTACATATAAGTTATTAAATCCCTTCAGCCTCAGCCTCAGTTGCTTCAGTTGCTACAAGAAACCTCTATAAACATTTCGAGGTTGGAAAACCAAGCTCAACGACAATGAAAGAATTCCCTATTTTCTGAGGGGATATTATAATTGTTCTTTGCCGTCTTTGTCATCAATAGAATTTCTGTCAAGGCTGTTTCGACATTCCTCTCTGTAGTTATTTTGTAACAAGCTGTGATCAGAGAAGTAGGAACCAAGATTTTGCAATAAACAAAGAAGTGTCCTTTTTATTTTCCGGAAGTACTCCTTTAGCTTAATAAAAAATGCCCTTAAAGGGGCTCCGTCGTCAAAATGTAAACAAAACGATGATTTTTGCAGTTTTTTGAAAGACAATATCACACGGGATTTCATATTTTTTTCAAAATAAAAGTTGCTGTTTGGGCATTAATCCTTGTACTTCAGTAAGGAACAAACCAAACATTCATATCTTCTATGATTGCTCGGATATAAGTGGATTTTTAACGGTCACTTTTTTGTGGCTTTGGTGAAGCCACCAAACAAATTGCAGAAAACAATGGATGAACAATGGATAATTGGTGACACGTGCGAGTTTACGGATTTGTTTACTGTTTGACGACGGAGCCCCTTTAACTCCCTGGTTGTGATCAAATTGTAAAATTTCAGAAGTCAAAATTGGATAGAAAGCTCTGTACACTATCCTTAGTGAAGTCTGTCTATAGCTACCGGGTGACCCAGAAAAAGGGACCCAACGCAATCTGTCATAGAAAAAAAGTAAGTGGCAGATTGAAATATTTCAAACGTTGTTCTGTCCCTAAAAGACCAGCCTACATTGTGAATATTTGTCGCAATTTGTTTGGGCCCGGGAAAGTTCCCAAATTAAGGATTTTGAGGAAAAGGGCAGGCTTGAAATTCTCAAGAAGTCATCAAAAACAGGCGATCGATTTTAAGGCATTTCAGTTCTTCAAAACAACGAGGAGCGTGTTTCATTCTGCCTGAGAATATTTTCAAGTACCTAGGGACTATAAACTTGCTCTGAAGACTTCCCACTGGGTTACCTATTCCCAGTTTGAAATGAAAACGCTCCTCGTTGTTTTCAAGATTTGAAATGGCTGTAAATCGATCCCCTGTTTTTGACGAATTTTGGGGATTTCAGGCATGCTCTTTTCCTCGAAATCCTTCATTTTGGAAATTTACCGTGCCGAAAAAAATTTCGAAAAATACTCATAGCATAAGCTAGTTTTTTAGCGACAGAACAACATTTGAATCATTTCAATCGGCCATTTACTTAATTTTCTGTAATAGATTGCGTTGGGACACTTTTTTCTGGGTCACCCGGTATATGTCACGTGAGATTTGATTTGCATTAAATAATTACATTGGTGCTAAACTTTGGAATTCATAACCCGTTGAACTCCGAAATGCTCCATCGAAAATATCCTTCAAAAGCAACTACAAATTTACTTACTGAACACGGTCAATGAATAATTCAAAGCTATGTTTGATTCTGGCACAATTTTTACTTTATCATATGAAAATGAGATATGTCCATCATAATTTCAAATTTTCATAGGACAGGGTAGACTGATTACGATGAGTCCCAGTAAT
>REGL01000145.1:159688-170253 GCA_004194395.1 Aurelia aurita complex sp. Pacific
TTCCTCTTCTTTCTCAGCCTCTGTCTCATCTTGGTTTTCAGCATCTTTTTCAGCTTCTTCCGTTTCTTTCGTCTCCTCTGCTTTAGTTTCTTCTTCCTTGGCCTCCTTCGCATCTGAGTTATCAGCCTCTTTTTCAGCTTCTTCTGTTTCTTTCGTCTCCTCTGCTTCAGATTCTTCTTTCACAGCCTCCGCAGCCTTACCTCCATCCTCCTTCGTGGCCACAGCACCTTCTTCCCCTTTCTTTGGGCTCTCTTCGCCAGGTCGCGGTTCTCTACTGCCTGTTCTGGGTGAAATTGGGACAAGCTTAATTTTCTTGTGCCAGTATTTTGGGTATTTTGCGATGTTGTCCATATATCGTTGCCTGAATTTATAATCTTCCTCCTAAAGAATAAAATCAGAGATTTTAGCAATTCGGTTAAATGTTCTGATAACAACAACGTTATTCTTGTAAATGAGTATTTTTCTTCGAATTGAAAGGAAGACACAAGCTCGCAAATCTACTACTGAAGCCTTCTTAGACGAGTTTTTAATATATTTTGGTGATTATTTATTAGATTTAGTATTTTTTATATTCATATAGGATATTACAATACATGTTACATTCTATTACATTCTACCGGGTCAGTAAAAAAAAAAAAGAATCCCTGCTTGGGAGGCCACTGCTCCATGAATATCTAAGCAATAATATTGAAAATTGTCTTTTTTATTGCCAATATGTTCAATTAGGTTCAGTAATTTACCCGGCCTTAAGCGGCCGTTCCTTCCCGTCGATATGGGTGATTTTCTGCAGAAAGCCCCTTCAAAAAACCTGCAAAAACGAATGAAAACAATGAGCAAATTTTCCTCCCTAAAATTGATGACACTCACATAGATTCGTGTATTTTGTCCTCTTGGGAGAATGGAATCTCCTTGAATAGGTCATCGATACCAGGGGGAGGACTTGTCATCCTCCCAAGAGGATAGCACGTGCTGAAACGTCCACAAGTCATTGCTGTAAGGCAGAAATGTAAGGGAAATTTGTTTATGATTTTGGGCACGTTTTGAAGGTTTTTTGAAGAGGCTTTCTCGAGAAAATCCCTCATAATTTCAGCATGGAGTGGTCGATTTCAGTCAGGTAAATTTTATAGTAGATTTGAACATTTCTACCATTACAATATATATTTGCCGATATCATTGTCTTGATATCCAGGGAGCCGTGGCCTTTCAAACGGGGATTTTTTTTTCTGACTCTCACCCGATACTATACTTTCTAACTACTATACAACTTTACGACACTACAGAGACAATACTACAGACAGCAAAAGACAATGACTACCCCCATGGCCATTAACATAAAGACATGCAAATAGATAAAAATTAATCAAACTACTACAAAATGCTACACTTACAAACAAAACAACGAAAAAGGACATAGTGGCTGTGTAGCGTTAAAAAAAGTTTCAAATTAGTCTTTTGTGGATGAAATTTAAATGAAATGAAATTGTTTTACTGATTTGTGGATGCAATTTAGAGTAAGGTCGAGTATACTTTTATTTACGTCATTAGAAAATTCTTTATTTCCATACGATAAGTATTGCACCAGAACGTTGTTTGGAAGGGTGTTGATTTGGACAAATGGTCATAACAATTCCAAAATTCCAGTGAGAAGATCTCGTCGTTGAATGTCGACTAAAGGGCAGAGCAACAAGAATTTTGAACAAGATTTTGTATTATAAACTGTGTAAATAATGAGTAGCTACGTCGATCATGATGAAAACAATGATTGCCCTTCAACTATTTACCACAGAAGTTTTGACATAATTCAACAAAATTTAACTCTCAACTTCGCATGGGATTAAAAACGTGCTAGAACTAGATGAAATAACGCATTTTCTAAATGAAATTAAAACAAAATTTTCAGTGAGTTCTCACTTGAAGAGAGAATCAAAAACTTTGATTCCAACCGAAAGCGCTAGGCCTAGGACTAGGGCGCTACGACAACTTCAAGAGCTACGAAAGATCTGAATAAAAGCAAACACTGTTGATGCTTTTTCGATCGCATCGCATTTCGAATTCATTTCCAACGCATTTTCAACCTAATATAAACAAAATTTTATTGGAGATTGTCAGGCTAGGGAGCGCGGGTTAAACTTACGTACAATTTAACTTATGCGAACAAATTTAGGTAATGCAAAAGAAGGTTAAATTCTGATTGCACTTTACTTTGGATTGCACGCTACATCATGTACAACTAATAAAGCAAGAAGACCTGTAAAATGAATGAAGCCTTCGAGAACAAATCAAATGCCTTTCAAGAACTTGCATGAGAACGGGGGTATTTCTGGACAAATGACACAAATATCGACTTACCCATTCTAGGTGGTTGTAATGTGGCTCTTTCGCTGTTATTCTTTTCAAAATTGCCTAAAAATGAAAGAGTATGAGTGTTCTTCAAACGTTTGTTAAATTTTTGAAATTTGACTTTTTAATTTCTGAGGACATGTACCTAATTTCAGCTCCTAATTTGTGATATGTGAACATATACATATGATATTTTAAACGCAAAATATTTCGGACGGAAAAATTTTGGACAAAATTTTGCACATTTTAGAGAGCTTCAGGACGAATATCAAGACAATCTGCTGGCGGTTTACTTTGCTTCATTTATGCCCATTTATGATAAAAAGGTTTGAAGTTTACGAATTGCCCTGTCCTTTGCGCCCTCGGCAGAAATGACAAGTGTGAATAACATTTTCTGGGTTTCCTGTTGTTGAGCATCATGCGTCTATGCTGGTCTGACATTGGACTTGCTACAAGTCTCTCTCTTTCTAGTCCGAATAGTCAGGAAAATGCGATACCTGAAAAAAGTTTCTTTATTTTTTTCAGGTTTCGCATTTTCCGGACTATTCGGACTAAAAAGAGAGAGAGAGAGACATGTAGCAAGTCCAGCCTGACATCCAACAAACAAGGACAGATAATGTTACAATAGAACTCGCTACTTTTCATTGACAACTAGATACAAAGCAATTAGTGATTGTAGACAAAGGGAATTCCATGCTCGGTTGGTCAAGAAATAAACAAAAACAAAGCAAGCCGCAAAAATTGCCCTGAAACCCGGGTCGCTAGCTCGCTCGTTGTGCATTCCAGAAATGGTTTTTAAGAGCAAATATTAGCACATATGGAAAGAGGGAGGATATATCTAAACTTCTGCCTCAGGCATTTTATTTATTTTGTGTAGAAGCCAATTGGGAGGGGATTCAATTCTCGTACTTTTTAGGTGCAATTAAAACACTTACTGCTCAGCTTCTTTACGAAAAAAATAAAATGCCCGAGGCAGAAGTTTAGATATATCCTTCTTCTTTCGATATGTGCTAATATGTGCTCTTTAATACCACTTCTGGAATGCAGGAATGCACAACGACCGAGCTAGCGACCCGAGTTTTAGGGTAATTTTTGCAGCTTGCTTTGTTTATGTTTATGTCTTGCCCAACCGGGCATGGAATTCCCTTTGTCTGCAATCACAAATTGCTTTGTATCTACGTGTGAATGAAAAGTAGCGAGTTCTATTGTAACATTATCTGTCCTTGTTCATCCAACATGAAACGGATTCCAGCATTTATCAGTATTCAATCGTTTACTCATGGTTTATTTGTAGCTTTTGTAGTTGTTATTTGGTCACTCTCCATCGCATATGCTGTAGTTGGAAACCGAGCTTATTTAGTGGTATGTCTTTATGTAATGACTGCGAGGTTGTCAGTTGTCGTTGGCTATTCGCGGCATCGTCCTTGTAGTGTTGTAGATAGAGTAATTCATATGTAATGTATCAAGTAATTTGTTTGGTAAAAAAGTTTAATTAAATACCGGGTGCGCCAAAATAAACTATGCACTTTTGGCAGGCCATGATAAATCGTACACTGGACCGATTTTGAAGATTTGTGACTTAATCTTTAGCAGAAAGCCTGAATTAGATACTGGGATTTTTTGCAATTTTTTTCGTTGTCAGTTTTTAGAGCTAGAAGCGAGTTTCTTGAAGCGAGTATCGAAATGAATGGACAAAGAGAAAACTTGTTCGTGGTGATTTGGGATTTAGAAATCGATTACTTGTAATCTGCTGTACGAGAGATCGTACTAAATCCCCCAAATCACCCTGAAAACGTTTTCTCTTTGTTCATTCATGTTGAGTCTTTTAAAATTTGATTGACGTTTTTTTATCGCTTTCAGTGTTTTCGAAAACGAACATTTTAAGAAACTCGCTTCTAGCTCTAAAAACTGAAAACGGAAAAATTTGCAAAAAGTCCTAGAATCTAATTCAGGCTTTTTTGCTCAAGATTAAGTCATAAATCTTCAAAATCTTTCGAGTATACCATTTATTGTGGCCTGCCAAACGTGCATAGTTTATTTTGGCGCACCGGGTACATAAAAAGAAATGACAATTTAATTTACTAAAGTCTCTCAAATTAGATGTCACGTAAATATGTCTGCAAATAAAACAAATTGAAGTGTTTCCATATGTAATTTTGGTCTTGCAAATCTCATATGATATCTAATTGATTGCAAAAGGTGATTTCAGTTGAAAAAAATAACGTCTTTTCACTAAGCAGCTCCTCTATCAGCACATCCCTTTTCTGTGAAAAAGGTTTCCCCAGGAAAACATTAAATTCTTTAAAAGCAAACATGCTTTTAATGAAAAAGTGCCCTAGAAGTGTCGTGCCCCCCAAGTTTGAGATGCTTCCTACGGCCCTGATGAAATGTCCAGTGCCTGGAGTTTCGAAAATCATTTTCATACCTTTGTTGAGGCTAAAAGTGCATTTGCTATTGGAAACATTTCCAAACCTGTCCCAAAACCACACAAAAAACATTCTATTTTACCTGGTTTTCATGGGTAAGTCGTAGAAGTTCTCTTTGCCTCTTTGTTTTGTTTAAACTTTTTTGGTGATAGTCATTTCTGTTGTCTACTTGTCCTCTTGTTCTCATGATGTATGACATTTTCTCTAATAGAATTCTGTTCTCTTTTTCAACTGTAGCCAGTCTTTCTTCTTCAATCTGAATTTAAAAAGTTTTATCATGAAATGAATGGCCAAGGGGTGGGGGGGGGGGGTAAAAAATTGACATTAAGCATAAAAAATATGAAACTACCTGCTTATCCAGCTTTCACGACTAAATTCACATGATGCTGGCACAATTTGAAACAGCATCATGTGAATACTCAAAAACTAAGAAAACAGAAATTTTTCCACGCAATCATCATGTGAAGGTAGTCTGAACAAAACTTTTTAGACAATGGTACTAACAAAGGCTACCTGATTGTTGGTTAGGAAGTACACAGTCATTTGTTTCCAGCATAGCAGGCATATTTTATAAACAGCTTATTGATTCAAATTTGATGATAAAAATATATTTCTTTCTGGCTCATACACATAAGAACCACTGATAATTCAAATTATGTTGCCTGTTAGAGTTTGAATGACTGAAAGGTTCTGTGGTAAGCAGTAACCTGTACAAAAATACAAAGGCTAAACTTGGCCTTGCACAGGCCAAGTTTTAGCCTTGTAGCAGGGATTATAACCTTGTTATGACCTTGTACTAACCTTTGAAGAAAATTACAAGGCTACCAGTAAGATTCCAAGTTGCAACCAGTCTAACACAAGGTTTCCACAAGGCTTCCGCAAGGCTAATTAGCATTTTTCAAGCCATTTACAAGGTTACAGCAAGGCTATTCTAGGCTATTATTACAAGGTTACAAGGCCATAACTACAAGGCTTGTACATGGCTATTACATGGCCTTGTATTTTCGTACAGGAATCTATACACAGTACAGTACACGCCATGTGCACATTATTTCCCTGCCTGAGAATTCTTTGGGACTTTTCAAATGTTTAAGAATTCTTGTCATGCGGGTTACATGTTTATGTGGCACAACTAAGAAATAAAAAATCTAAACTTGATATACCAACCTGAAGATTTTTTAACTTTAAATGCAGATGCATGTATGTCTTTGGTGGTTTATTGTCAATATAAGGAGCAGCTTCATTAACCTGGAAGAAGATTTGTCAAATCATTGCAAGAAAATATATTTCAAAGGCTGATGATGTTCATTACAATCATAATATAATTTGCATAATATCTCCTTCACATGGCAGCCAGAAAGCTTTCCCAAATACCGTTTAAAAGAGATTGTATTTGAAAAAAGATTTTCTTGCCAAATGATTATTTATGAAAATGTTTGAATTCGTTTGTCTTTTTAAAGGAAGTCTGTGCCCTTTTGTTCTAGGTTTTCTCATTGGTAGCNCGTGTATTTCGTGATTAATTTGATTGCTTGTGTGTTTAATTAGATTGTTTGTTCTCCACTGAAAAATCTTCAAGCAAAGACTAAACATTTCCTGCACGCCAATTTTTGATGGTTGCTTCCTCAGACTGCATTCTGTAATGTAACATTACAGCATACTTACTCATATTTCGAGGAAGGTGCAATAAAATTGCACTGATCTTCCTTTGCATTCTCATGGAATAATTTGGAAAATTTCACAATAAAAATCATTAAGCCCGTGAGTCACTTCTAAGGTCCTTTGATTAGAGCTAGAAGCGAGTTTCTTGAAGCGAGTATCAACATGAATGGACAAAGAGAGAACTGGTTCGTGGTGATTTAGAATTGAGAAATCGATTAGTTGTAATCTGCTGTGCGGGAGTTCGTACTAAATCCCCAAATCACCCTGAAAACGTTTTCTCTTTGTTCATTCATGTTGAGTCTTCTAAAATTTGATTGACGTTTTTTTTATCGTTTTCAGTGTTTCTGAAAACGAACATTTTAAGAAACTCGCTTCAAGCTCTAAAAACTGAAAACGAAAAAATTTGCAAAAAGTCCTAGAATCTAATTCAGGCTTTCTGCTAAAGATTATGTCATAAATCTTCAAAATCTTTCGAGTGTATGATTTATTGTGGCCTGCCAAACGTGCATAGTTTATTTTGGTGTACCAGGTACATAAAAAAAATGACAATTTGCTAAAGTCTGTCTCAAATTAGATGACACATAAAAATGTCTGCGAATAAAACAAATTGAAGTGTTTCCATATGTGATTTTGGTTTTTGCAAATCTCATATGATATCTAATTGATTGCAAAAGGTGATTTCAGTTGAAAAAAATAACATCTTTTCACTAAGCAGCTCCTCTATCAGCACATCCCTTTTCTGTGAAAAAGGTTTCCTGAGGAAAACATTACAACATTCTCTTTTAAATGAAAAAGTCCCCTTGAAATGTTTTGCCCCCCAAGTTTGAGATGCTTCCTACGACCCTGATGAAATGTCCAGTGCCGGAAATTTTTGAAAAATATGTTTATACCTTTGTTGTGGCTAAAAGTGCATTTGCTATTGGGAACATTTCCAAAACTGTCTCAAAACTACACACAAAGAACATTCTATTTTACCTGGTTTTCATGGGTAAGTCGTAGAAGTTCTCTTTGCCTCTTTGTTTTGTTTAAACTTTTTTGGTGATAGTCATTTCTGTTGTCTACTTGTCCTCTTGTTCTCATGATGTATGACATTTTCTCTAATAGAATTCTGTTCTCTTTTTCAACTGTAGCCAGTCTTTCTTCTTCAATCTGAATTTAAAAAGTTGTATCATGAAATGATTGGCCAGGGGGGGGGGGGTTAAAAAATTGACATTAAGCATAAAAAATATGAAACTACACTGCTAATCCAGCTTTGAAGACTACATTCACACGATGCTGGCACAATTTGAAACGGCATCATGTGAATACTCAAAAACTAAGAAAACAGAAAATTTTCCATGCAATCATCATGTGAAGCTAGTCTGAACAAAACTTTTTAGACAATGGTACTAACAAAGGCTACCTCATTGTTGGTTTGGAAGTACACAGTCATTTGTTTCCAGCATAGCAGGCATATTTTATAAACAGCTTATTGATTCAAATTTGATGATAAAAATATATTTCTTTCTGGCTCATACACGTAAGAACCACTGATAATTCAAATTATGTTGCCTGTTAGAGTTTGAATGACTGAAAGGTTCTGTGGTAAGCAGTAATCTATACACAGTACAGTACACGCCATGTGCACATTATTTCCCTGCCTGAGAATTCTTTGGGACTTTTCAAATGTTTAAGAATTCTTGTCATGGGGGTTACATGTTTATGTGGCACAACTAAGAAATAAAAAATCTAAACTTGATATACCAACCTGAAGATTTTTTAAC
Organism: Aurelia aurita complex sp. Pacific; assembly: GCA_004194395.1. NCBI lineage: Eukaryota > Metazoa > Cnidaria > Scyphozoa > Semaeostomeae > Ulmaridae > Aurelia > Aurelia aurita complex sp. Pacific. The sequence goes on from REGL01000145.1 coordinate 167,877, forward strand.
TTTAAATGCAGATGCATGTAGGTCTTTGGTGGTTTATTGTCAATATAAGGAGCAGCTTCATTAACCTGGAAGAAGATTTGTCAAATCATTGCAAGAAAATCTATTTCAAAGGCTGATGATGTTCATCAAAATCATAATATAATTAGCATCCTGTACAAAAATAAAAGGCTAAACTTGGCCTTGTAGAGGCTAAGTTTTAGCCTTGTAGAGGGGATTATGACCTTGTTATGACCTTGTACTAACCTTGGAAGAAAATTACAAGGCTGTCAGTAAGATTCCAAGCTGCAACCAGTCTAACACAAGGTTTCCACAAGGCTTCTACAAGGCTAATTAGCATTTTTCAAGCCGTTTACAAGGTTACAGCAAGGCTATTCCAGGCTATTACAAGGTTACAAGGCCTGTACATGGCTATTACATAGCCTTGTATTTTCGTACAGGATCATATCTCCTTCATATGGCAGCCAGAAAGCTTTCCCAAATACAGTTTAAAGAGATTGTATTCGAAAAAAGATTTTCTTGCCAAATAATTATGTATGAAAATGTTTGAATTCTTTGTCTTTTTAAAGGAAGTCTGTGCCCTTTTGTTCTAGGTTTTCTTAATGGTAGCTAAATTCATGCATCACTGAGTATCTGACTTTGATTTCTTCGGATGAAGCAAATTAGGGTGCACTTGTGGAATATACAATGGGGATCTTTGGAACTTGACATGCTTGTTAAAAAGAGAAATTAAACATTTGATTTGCATGTCAGTGGTGGGAATTGAACTTTTGCATTTCAACCAAGAAATCTGAGGATATGTTTGTTGCTTGGACTGATGATCAATCAATAACTAATCATTGACAAACAATATTAAATAAACAAGTTCTATAAGATTGAAAGAATCCTTTTCAAAGGCACACTGTCATGGCTGTGATTGGCTAGTTAAATAAATGTTGAAATCACAAAACAAAAGACCTGGAATTTGAATAATTAACCAAGCCTTTAAGTGGTTGGATCATACTTTGTTTCAAGAATAAAGGGAATGTGATTGCTATCACCTTCATCAATTTTAGTATACAGCAAAATTACTGAAGCATGTCTAATTCTATTCTTTCATATTGTCTTATTCATCCAATCAAGGCCACATCAGTGTGCCTTTAATCTTGATTTAAAGCAGCTGCCCAAGATCTTAGCAAAGAAAGATAAAGATCAGCTTAAGCCACCAATATCACAAATTCAACGAGAAATTCCTGAATTTCTTCAGCCTGCAGAAAACCAGCTTCTGATTGCTTAAAAAGATGAAAAGCTAACTGTTAAGATGCTGGGAATTCTTCCTGTGTCCTGAAATTGTTCTACCAGCTTTAATTCAAGAAATCATCTTTGTGGTTGCACAGTTAGAAGTTGAAATCTGATTGCCACCACTGTGAAACATTAACACCAGGTGGAATAATTATCTCAGTCAGTACCTGCCATATCTTCCTTCTGGACAAGAATCAATGGCTTTGCTTTGTCCAAGTCAAAAATCCTGCTGGCTGTTATTTTAGTTTAGCAAAACATTTATTTTAGTTTTTGGTTATCACTGTGTCACTCACACTATCAAGACATTTTTGCTGCTTTTCATTTCAGCGTTTTGTTTGAGACCCTCGTAAGAGTTGAACTTATGATTTGAAGCACTCTTTTGTTTATTTGAAGCACTCTTCGGCGATTTGAAGCACTGATAGAGAATGCCAACATTTGTTTGTAAATTAGGATTCCAAACTTTAACTCCACGATAAGTAAAGAAAGACTTTGGCCCATCATTATACTGCTGTGAAAAAATCGACAAAATCTGAAGACCTGGAGGAGTATCAACTGAAAAGAAATATTGAATTCCTCAACAACAATTTTAGGAAAAAATAAAGCACACAAGATCAAAAGCAAAGCAAATTCTAGTCAGCCTGAGCCAGCTTCTTTTTGTTTGGAACGCAAACGAAAATCCCTTCGCAACAGCACGGGCACAGCACGACAAATTGTTCGTTGCTTACCTTCTTCCTGTGACGATTATACCTTATGGTATCCCATTTCTGCATCAGTAACTTATTATTTGCGGGCGTGATTGGTTGATAAGCTCGATGCATCTTGAGATCTTTTTATTCCTTCCACTTCTGGGTTCACTGGCCTTCTTTCCTTGTGAATTTGAGTCGTTCTGTCGTGTTCAAGTGAAATGTGATCTTTGATCAATCTTCTATTATTGATTGGTTGCTACCTAGCAACATACCATAATGAGGGCAGCCTCTTTCCTAAACTGCTCCTTCGCAAATAAGATTACGTAATGCTGTAATGCGCCTTCTCGCTCATCTTCGATACAAAAATCTACTTACTGTTAGCCTGCGTGCAGCCTCAACTCCTCCTCAAAGGA
>REGL01000145.1:177906-197110 GCA_004194395.1 Aurelia aurita complex sp. Pacific
AAAAAGGACGTGGCTGATCGAAATGCTTCAAACGTTGATCTGTCGCCAAAAACTAGCCTACATTATGAGTATTTTTCGCAATTTTTTTCGACACGGTGAATTTCCCGAATTAAGGATTATAAGAAAAAGGGCATGATTGAAATCTTCAAGAGGTCATCAAAAACAGGGGATCAATTTTCAGCCTTTTCAGATCTTCAAAACAACGAGGAGCGTGTTTTATATCAGCCTGCGAATAGGCAACTCAGTTGAATGTTGTCAGAGCAAGTTACTTAGATACCTAAAACATTCAGGGACAAGGATACTCCTGCTTTTCTGTAAGCAATTCTTGAACATTTCGATTTGCGCGGAAAATTGAATTCCTTTGAAATTCAACAAGTTTACAAAATAACATTTATTTTCAGCTCCAAATGCTTAGGTACCTAGTGACCATAAACTTGCTCTGAATTATATCAATAAAAAAAACTACCACTGACCTCACTCCGTGACTCTGTAATTCCAACAATGATAAAAATATGGAAAGTCCCCAGGGTAGTGATATACAGTAGCAAGTGCCTGAAGTTCCCACTGAGCCATTTTAAATGGAAAGGAAAATTTAATAACCATTTGTCCAATCCTTTACAATAAAAGATTTGAAATCTGCTCACCAAGGGTTGCTCGTTGGTCCGCTTTGACAACCAAGCTAGAGTCAGCACATGAAACATAACTTGCATTTTTAAAACCCATTTCATTGAACTTCAGGACAAATCCCATTTTCTTGACAATCTTACTGTACAAAAATACCTTCTCAAAAATACATTATCACATTATCACAATTACTAAACTCTTATTACTCATTACTCTTAAATCTTTCATGCATCTGTCAAAGAATGAATACAAAATTACGAAACATTACGGGAAAGGTTTCAAAAGTGGGCCACGGCTGGGAGGAAGAAACACTTGCAAATCCAGGGGCTGGCAAAGCATTGTTGTCTAAGGCTTTATCCCAGCGAAATCTGTATACTACAAAACAATGTTTCAGAAAAACAGGTGCATTTCAAAAGAGTTACGGAATTCTGTTGAAGGTTATCTTTTCATCATCATGCTGTTTTGTTTCGTGACATTAACGAAATAGTTTATGTTTGCTGGTTAATAAACAACTCTGATCAAGAATGATAACGAAGAATTGCACCAAGGCAGGTCCCAAGAATCTTACACACTGAGCTCCTATACTCAAAGGCGGTTATACAATGCGATAACATGAATAGTTACAATGTTTTGTTGTCGATAAGCAAATAGACGCAATTTCATATTTTCTTTGAAGCATGCAGAATTTACAGGCGAAACTATTTCACGGTAGAGCGACTGTTTTAAACAAACCCTTCTTCTTGCTTTGTTATTCGTTTATTTGCTGCGAGAATACGTCCACATACAGCATAGGTTTCAAATCTTTAAAAAGGTAAGATGTAAATTTCAATGACTCATTTCTTTGAAATGAATGACTTAAAAGGAACCTTAGCAATTTCGTTACAATTCTACCGTTGGACTTTTCTGAAACCTTCAATATTTTTTTCAGAATTAGAGTGATTTTCTTCTTTTTCTGGAATTCAAGAAAAAATTTACTTAACACCATCGTACTTTCTAAATTGTTTGACAACAGAAAATAGTTCCCAAGAGAACCATAGTTTATGGATGTCTACAATATGGTAGGTATCAAGCAAAGAAAAAGATGTCACATCCTCAAACGAGTTGAAACATAAAATGCGTTGTAATTTGAAAAATATTCAAAATTTTGAAAAGTCCAACGGTAGAATTATAGACAAATAGCTGAAGTTCCTTTCAAGCCATTCAATCAATCGAAATAGGTCACAGAATTTGACACCGGCTTTTTTACGCCGGTTTGAAGCTCTGGAACCAATGCTTCCACATACACAAGAGTAACAAGGATAGCATAGGCTCCAAATCTTTAACTCGGCGTAAAAATGTGAGTGTAAAATTCTATGACCTATTTCTCCAGATTGAATGGCTTAAAAGAAACTTTAGCTACTTATCTCTAATTCTACAGTTGGACTTTCCAGAAATCTTGAATATTTTTCGAAATTTCAGCGTATCTTACATTTCAACCCATTTGAGGATGTGACATCATCAAATTTCTAAGTCATAAACCAGATGAGTGACAGACTTTCGCTTGACACCATATTGTAGGCATTCATAAATTATGGCTTTCTTGGAAATTATTTCATGTTGCATCAAACATTTTAGAAATTACGATGGTTTCAAGTTTTTTTGAAAATTTTTATTGAATTCTTGAAAAAGAAGAAAAATATTCTAATTCTGAAAATATTGAAGATTTCAGAAATGTCCAACGGTAGAATTAAAGAGAAATAGCATAAGTTTCTTTGAAGTCATTCAGTTCAAAGAAATAGGTCACTGAATTCTACACCAGCCTTTTTAAAGATTTGGAAACGATGCTAACAAGGATAACATCAGTTGCTTTGGATTGACATCTCGGTACAAACCGATATGCAAACGGTAGACAGATTATGCAAGCTGCAGACATAAATAAAGGAGCTGCAAAAAGGTGCCCGACAACCTGGATGGCCAAATTAATCACTGTGTATGTGAAAAGAGCTCGTCCAGAGGAGAAAAGAGTTATGGCGCTACTTCATAGCCTAAAAATAGCAGGCATTGAAATCCTTGTCGATATATTTTGTGAAAAAAATAAAAATGCAATTCATCCAGACTAACGCTAGAAAGAGAGCACTTTGAGCGAAAGCATCTCTGANTTTTTTCGACACGGTGAATTTCCCGAATTAAGGATTATAAGAAAAAGGGCATGATTGAAATCTTCAAGAGGTCATCAAAAACAGGGGATCAATTTTCAGCCTTTTCAGATCTTCAAAACAACGAGGAGCGTGTTTTATATCAGCCTGCGAATAGGCAACTCAGTTGAATGTTGTCAGAGCAAGTTACTTAGATACCTAAAACATTCAGGGACAAGGATACTCCTGCTTTTCTGTAAGCAATTCTTGAACATTTCGATTTGCGCGGAAAATTGAATTCCTTTGAAATTCAACAAGTTTACAAAATAACATTTTATTTTCAACTCCAAATGCTTAGGTACCTAGTGACCATAAACTTGCTCTGAATTATATAAATAAAAAGAACTATACCGTTGACCTCACTCCGTGTAACTCCAAAAATGATAAAAATATGGAAGTCCCCAGGGTAGTGATATACAGTAGCAAGTGCCTGAAGTTCCCACTGAGCCATTTTAAATGGAAAAGAAAATTTAATAACCATTTGTCCAATCCTTTACAATAAAAGATTTGACATCTGCTCACCAAGGGTTGCTCGTTTGTCCGATTTGACAACCAAGCTAGAGTCAGCACATAAAATATAACTTGCATTTTAAAACCCATTTCATTGAACTTTTGGACAAATCTCATTTTCTTGACAATCTTACTGTACAAAAATACCTTCTCAAAAATACATTATCACATTATCACAATTACTAAACTCTTACTACTCATTACTCTTAAATCTTTCATGCATCTGTCAAAGAATGACTACAAAATTACGAAACATTACGGGAAAGGTTCAAAAGTGGGCCACGGCTGGGAGGAAGACACACTTGCAAATTCATGGGGCTGGCAAAGCATTGTTGTCTAAGACTTTATCCCAGCAAAATATGTGTACTACTAAACACTGTTTCAGAAAAACAGGTGGATTTCAACAGTTTACGGAATTCTGTTGAAGGTTATCTTTTCATCATCATGCTGTTTTGTTTCGTGACATAACGAAGTAGTTCATGTTTGCTGGTTAAGATACAACTTTGATCAAGAATGATAACAAAGAATAGCACCAAAGCAGGTCCCGAGAATCTTAAACACTGAGCTCCTCTACTCAAAGAGGGTTATGCAATGCGATAACATGAATAGTTACACTATTTCGCTGTCAATAAGCAAATAGACGTAATTTGATATATTCTTTGAAATATGCAGGATTTACATACGAAACTATATCACGGTAAAGCGACTGCTTTAAACAAATCCTTCTTCTTGCTTTGTTATTCGTTCGTTTGAGAATATACGTCCACATACAGCATAGGTTTCAAATCTTTAAAAACGTCGATGTAAAATTCAATGACTCATTACTTTGAAATCAATGACTTGAAAGAAACCTTAGCTATTTGGAACCTATGCTAACAAGGATAACATCAGTTGCTTTGGATTGACATTTCAATACAAACCGATAAGGAGCTGCAAACGGTAGACAGATTATTCAAGCTGCAGACATAAATAAAGGAAGCTGCAAAAAGGTGCCCGACAACCTGGATGGCCAAATTAATCACTGTGTATGTAAAAAGAGCTCGTCCAGAGGAGAAAAGAGTTATGGCGCTACTTCATAGCCTAAAAATAGCAGGCATTGAAATCCTTGTCGATATATTTTGTGAAAAAAAAACAAAAATGCAATTCATCCAGACTAACGCTAGAAAGAGAGCACTTCGAGCGAAAGCATCTCTGAGTATTTCNGGAAACGATGCTAAAAAGGATAACATCAGTTGCTTTGGATTGACATCTCGGTACAAACCGATATGCAAACGGTAGACAGATTATGCAAGCTGCAGACATAAATAAAGGAGCTGCAAAAAGGTGCCCGACAACCTGGATGGCCAAATTAATCACTGTGTATGTGAAAAGAGCTCGTCCAGAGGAGAAAAGAGTTATGGCGCTACTTCATAGCCTAAAAATAGCAGGCATTGAAATCCTTGTCGATATATTTTGTGAAAAAAATAAAAATGCAATTCATCCAGACTAACGCTAGAAAGAGAGCACTTTGAGCGAAAGCATCTCTGAGTATTTCAAGGGCCATCCAATTCAGCAGTTTAGTGAATCAAAATTCCTCTTTTTCGCCTGGCCTTGCAGTGCAAACCTCCACATAGCGAGTGACACCTTTCCCATAAATATCACATTTTTACAATATACATTACAAAATCATTACACATTGATCATTCTGTTCCACAAAAAATATAATCATAGTTAAGGACCATGACATATCTGAACATAAACAATATGAACAAAAATGAATCCATCTTACATTTTAAAAAGACAACAAAGGCTGGAAGAAATGAAATAAATATGGAACAAGCCTGCGTTTAAAACCAAATATTGTCTGGAACGAAATCTCCCATTTGGACGACAAGAATCATGACTTGTGTAGCGATCACCACTACTCCCCATAAATATGGAGGCTTTACTGGGATTGTAAACAGCTTGGCCTGCAAACAAAATAGGAAAAAGCTTTACACACTGATAAAATATTTGATGAAATTTTGTTCCGTTCAGCGTCCTTTTAAAAATGTGCCTTGGTATGAATACAGGGGAATACAGGTACTGGTCCGAGAGAAAGAAGGGTTATTCGGTCTTTGACAAGATCAAACAATGTCCAGACTAGTCTAAAAACTGCAGTAAAATATAGTTTATTGGAGGATAAAATAAGTGAAATAGACTACATTTCAAACGTCCGAAAACATTTATGTCCGAAACTTTTGCAGTCCGAAATCTATAGTGAACAAAAGTTTTTGCAGCATAGAAAAGTCACAGTAAAACATCTCTACTGTTTGACAACGTAATGTCTCACTCACAAAACGTTTCGCATCGAAAATGAAATTTGTGAGAACGTTGAGTAGTGAAAAACATTATATTTTCTTTAACTAAATCCATCTTACTTCTCATCATTCTCAACAATAAATATTTGTGGAAATTTCTTGCAAGGAACCCTTTGAAAACTTAAAGCATGATCTTGTGTGATACTGTTGGTACAAAACATGCAAAATGAATTGTACATGGTTTTTTGGTAGTCCGAAATCGGTAAAAGCGTCAGGAATTCCGCGAGGAAAGTCCGAAAATGTATTGTCCGAAAAATTTTGCGTTCAAAGTAGTTAATTTACTTACCTTCAAATCGACCAAATTGAGGAAATTCAAGAATGAGTCAATATCTAACTGAGTGTGAGTGTGGTAACCAAATACTCGAATCACGAGAGCTGTGTCTTTTAGTCTTTCACCATTAGCTGTGAATCGGGCAGGCTAAAGAGAAGAAAATTACTTGCGACATCAAATAAATGTTTTCAACATATTCAAAGTGGCGTTTTACAACGAAAGAAAAAGCTAAATAGTTTCATATGACATTTGTTTATAAAGTGCTTTAGATCTGAATGAACAGAACCGTGATCTTATTGAAATTAGACAGTCACAGTGACGGAGCCAAGGGGAGGGGGGGGGGGGTTGGAAACATTCAGGCCACCCACTTTTCCAAAAGGTGGTTCTAGAGATTCGCACAAAAGTGCAACAAAATTGGTCTCTCATGAGGGGTCAGTGTTTTTGTCTTGTGATAAAAAGATCTAATCAATATCCCAACAAATAGCTACTGTAACTTTAGCTAAAAGGGTGTTGCCTGCATTTTCTAACGGTCTAAAGGGCGTGGTCAAGTAAAGGTTTCCTGGGTCACTTCTCAATTGCTGGCTCCGCCGCCGCTGGACTGTCAGAAAGCTGAAAGCTAGAAAAGGTTTTCCCACAATTAATATACCCAATTTCTAGCCGTGTTTCCACGTATTTATACGAAGAACGAAGTGTTCATGAAATTAGTTTTCATTTGCGTGATAAAACTAAAGGCAAGTGTGTAGTAATTACTAAAATATCCCTAAAATATGAAGAAAGCCTGCAGTTGATGATGGATTAAAATAAAATTATTGATCTTCAAAATACTTCAACATTCTTATGTGGATTTCTGCAAGTCTACAAAAATTCTAGCTAATGTGCTTTTCTAAAATCTTGAGAAATCTCAAAGCTGCTTTGTTGATCGAAGTCACAACAATATCAAAATCAAAAGAATCCTAGACCTGTAAACGATCCATTTTCAAAATTTTCGATGCAAAACTCTGCCAAGTATATGTAGGTTTCGGCTGATATGCTCTTCTAAGGTCCTGAAAAAATGGAAGCTAAGTAAACAACGTCATGATTTTGTTCACCAGAGTTACACGCACGCCGACACAAGGTCAAAATTTATACAAAACATGGCGTACCTGGATAACACTGATGGCAAGAATGGCTGTCCATAATATGAAGAAACACGAACGATATATCCACAAATCACGCTCATTCAGTCTATTTGTTACCAACAGGATGAAACCTTGAAAAAACAAACCGTTTAAATCTCTTGATATCAGGAACTTTCATAGAAAGTAGTGACATAACGAAATTAAAGCAATTGCTTCAAAACATTACCAGTTATGCCTTATTGCTAGACAGCAAACATGTTCGTCATTTAGAGTTATGATTTTCATTCTTAAATATCTATTCCAGGGTTTATTCAGGAGCCTCTCAATTTAATCGTGCAAATACCTTAAACGCTCTATTAAGCCCCCTCTCTAATAAGCCCTTCTCCTCTGAGCCAAAATTTCAAATAAGCCCCCCTCTCTATTAAGCCCCCCCCTCCAATCCACTTGTATCAAATTCCAGAGGTTACCAAAAATTTTCCATTTATTGAGCTGAATAAGTGTGCATATTAATTTTGATATGGTTTGAGATAAAAGTGTGTCGATTTATGTATTTGACTCGTAAAATTGTGTGTTGAATATGCAAAACATGGTAGAAAAGAACTAAAAAGCTATCATAAATATCCTGGATATCCTGGTGATTCGATTTTGTGAATAAGCCCCCCCCCCGCTCTAATAAGCCTCCCTCTTTTAAGCCCCCCTCTGGAGTGTCCAAGATTAAATAAGCCCTCCCCCCGGGGGCTTAATATAGCTTTTGCGGTATGTATCAATTAGGAAGAAGACACAAGAGGACACTCCGATGAAGACACACGTCAGAAAGGCCTCTGTGTGCTAAAGATCTTCTTTTTTTGCATCCGAATTTCTTTTATATAGTTTATCAGTTAGGAAATATGGATTTTTCAAAGCATCGGGATTCAAATCTTTCATCAAACGATCGAGTTTCAACAAATACTTGCGTTTCTACCAGGAAGATATATACGTAAGATAACGGAAATTTTAAGATTTTAGGGAATCCGAAGTTCCCCCCCCCCCCCATTTCAGAGGTGTCTTCCATAGTAATATTTCATCCTTTTAAAAGGGAATGCATGATTTGTCTGATTCTAATACGTTTGTCCCAAGGATTTACGCATGATGAAATTGCAGGTCCTTACCAACAAGTGCCATCAAACTGATATTGAATACAACGCAAGCAGTATTGAATGCAAGGAGTCCATTGATCCGTGCTAGATTCTGCCTCACATCCAAGATATCCTAACAAGGAAAAGTGGTTTTAAAAATGTAAGAAATCTCAAAGTTAGTTAACGGAGANCAAGATCCCCCCCCCCCCATTTCAGAGGTGTCTTCCATAGTAATATTTTATCCTTTTAAAAGGGAATATATGATTTTTCTGATTCTAATACGTTTGTCCCGAGGATTTATGCATGATGAAATTGCAGGTCCTTACCAACAAGTGCCATCAAACTGATATTGAATACAACGCAAGCAGTATTGAATGCAAGGAGTCCATTGATCCGTGCTAGATTCTGCCTCACATCCAAGATATCCTAACAAGGAAAAGTGGTTTTAAAAATGTAAGAAATCTCAAAGTTAGTTAACGGAGATAAAAAGAAAAGACGTGGGTGGATATTCTTAAGACAGAAGAGCAACAGCGCGCGTTACGCGTTTTCTGAATCCTATTCATCGATTACATCTACTCTACAGCTTAGATAGATAAAATTCCTATGTAGGGTTGATTGATTGATTTGATTCAAACTTTCACACATTTTTCTCAATTAGTTGGTGATATCACCAGTTCATTCGCTTTTTCATAAAAACCTCCTTGAGGATCTAATTCGAATAATAGCGACACATGAGCATAATGGGCGACACCACTCTACAGGGTGTCCCAAAAAAAATGTGCCCAGTTTGCCTGAAGATTGCGACAAAACGGCAAAAGATTCTAGCAAAAAGTTTGCATGATGTTGCTCTTCAGATATTCAATTAAAGTTTGCAACCATCCCCGTAAAATTCCGTTGAAAAATGATGGAGCTATGACCTTCAGAAGACCAAATTTGCCTGATGACTGAAACCAGCGGTCGACCATTTTGTCTTACTATTTTACAGTGATAAGTATCTTCACATGAGGTAAGAAATAATTTCTGTGAGGTCAGAAATAGTGGAACTCTGCGAGGATTATCGGAACTTTCACGAGAACTATAACATTAGAGGCTGCTGTTTCATTTTAAACCCATGAAGCTATTTATCGCTGCAAAATAGTAGGACAAAATGGCCGACCGCTGGTTTCAGTAATCATGCAAATTTGGTCTCCTGAAGGTCATAGCTCCAACATTTCTCAACGGATTTTCATGGGGATGGTAACAAACTTTAATTGAACATCTGAAGGGCACCATCATGCAAAAGTTTGGCGAGAATCTTTTGCCGTCTTGTCGCAATCTTCAGACAAACGGGGCACAATCTTTTTGGGACACCCTGTACAACAACATACATAAATAATTTATACATAAATAAAGCTGATATAATAGCACCTTCATTATGAATCTCAGTTCTGTGCTTTTCTCCTCCAACCGATTCATGATCCCATCGAGATAATATTTCAGCAATTGACATTGACTACCATGACTTATTACAACAGAGATAATGACGCAATTCGCAGCACATTCTGCTACAACTAGCATAGCTGCAACGCCATATTGGGCACTGAAAAACAAAAAATAAATGATTGCTGTACGGAAGGTCCCAGAGGGCTCTGTCTTTGAAATTGGAAATTGCTGTGAGGTTTTACATTTTGTGGTCACAAGTACCAAACAGAAATGATTAGCAACAATCTAAGGTCCAGTTCACATATCGTTTTTTGCCGTGTCGAATCTGATAAATGTTGATAAAAACTTCTAAGTGTGAACTAAATTCGAAATAAAAACGATGTTTAAACTAGGCCTGACTTGTTGTCCTACATGCCTGTTGCCAATAAAGGTCTAGATATGACATCACCGCAGAATTCAATTACTTTTTCTTACAGGAACGAAGAAAATAAAAAATGTTCTTCTTTACACAACTGCACAAAAAATAACTCTCAAGATCAGAAGCAAGAAAGAATACAGTGATTTTTCGAATAGTTAACTGCTGTCGACCTAGACTTATTACGCTGCGTCCTAGTAATCGCTATGACCCACCCACCACCCTATACTGTGGTAGCGATTCATAGGACTCAAAGTAATAAGTCTACTGTTGACCAGCTTGACAACGATAGTAATAAGCATACGAAGAAGCAATGTGTAATATACACGAAACTTACATCTTGTGGCGATGGTGAATCCCTGTCGTTGAAGCAAGTCCAAAGACATAATGAAAATATACCGATAGACCAGTTGATAACAGTAGCCACAGAAAGCCAATGTACAAATTTAACCTGCGCAAAGTGAAAGATACAGTTATCTGTTCAAGACCTTAATGTAACGAAATAAACGAATTATTTGATGAATCAAATGAATTAAATGAATCCACAGTTATGCTATACGCTTCCAGTCTCGATTAGACAGTCAATCAGCCTGACTGAGTTTAGGACCGAAATCAAAGCCTGGACAGGAAATGAGTGCCAATGCCAGTGTAGACTTTGCCGAAATTTTGTACCGTATTAAGTTTTCATATAATATCTTTATCAATTCACTTTTTTGTAATTTGAACAAGTTGGCTTTCATTAGCCCTGTTTGTAAATATTTTCTTACATACATGTAAATATCGTCTACTTTTTTATGCCAACATCGTAAATAAAGTGACAATAATAATAAATGAATTCATGACGGTAACATTTGTTTCATCCTCTGCTTCAGTCGAATTTCAAAGTGAAAGAAAATATGATTGCTGTTCTGAAAAATTTTTTCCTTGTGAAAAATCCAATGGAAAATTCATATTACAATGTACCTTAACATGCGTGTGATTTGCTGAGGGTTTGTACTCTGCAAATAGACCTATAAGGAAGAAACTTGGTCAGTTAAATTATGGACAGATAGATGTGCTGTAAGTAGCAAGGACAGATTTTGTAAGGCAATAGCATGAGTTGATTTTGATTGACACTGCAATTCAAAGCGATTAACGATCGCAGACAAAGGAAATTCTCTCAACCAATGATTCAAAATAAGCAAAGCCACAAAAGTTTCTCTGAAACCTAGGTAACTAGCTCGCTCGTTGTGCATCCAGAAATTGTTTTCAAGAGCAAACATGAGAATAGATCGGAATTGATCTATTTGTTTCAGAAGCCGATTGGGAGGCGATTCAATTCTCTTATTTTTTGGGTGTGATTAAAAGACTTACTGCTCAGCTTCTGAACAAAAAAGATGAAATGCCCGAGGTAGATGTGCAGGCACATTCTTCTTCTTTTGATATATGCTCAAGTTTGCTCTAAAGAACAACCTATGGGGTGCACAACGAGCGCGCTCGCTACCTGGGTTTCAGAGAAATTTTTGCGGTTTTGTTTGTTTTGAATTACTAGTTGAAGGATTTCCTTTGTCGGCAATCGCTAATCGCTTTGAATTTAGGTGTCAACAAAAGCAACTCATGCTATTGTGTTACAAAATCTGTCCTTGTTGCTGTAAGTATTTATTACAAGAGTCTTGCTGTCAGAAGATTCTTATTCATCGTGAACACAATAAAAAGCTGTGTTTTAGTCCCATTGGAATTCAAGCAGCTTCAGAATAAATTTAATAAATTAGAATAAAATAAATTAGAATAAATTATAAAATAGATAGCCAGTCTATAAGTTTATTATGAATTTATAAATCTTTTGCCAGACGAAATTCAATATCCGCAACGCAAAATTAATTTGACAAGACTTTGAGACAGAACACAAGTTGACAATTTATGAAATATCTCTTCCGCAAAGTCTCTATATTTTAACTGTTCAATGGCACACTAACCTTTTCCATCAAAGCACACAATCCTTCGCTCTCCTGAACTCGAANAGTCCCATTGGAATTCAAGCAGCTTCAGAATAAATTTAATAAATTAGAATAAAATAAATTAGAATAAATTATAAAATAGATAGCCAGTCTATAAGTTTATTATGAATTTATAAATCTTTTGCCAGACGAAATTCAATATCCGCAACGCAAAATTAATTTGACAAGACTTTGAGACAGAACACAAGTTGACAATTTATGAAATATCTCTTCCGCAAAGTCTCTATATTTTAACTGTTCAATGGCACACTAACCTTTTCCATCAAAGCACACAATCCTTCGCTCTCCTGAACTCGAAAATGGTAGAATCCAATAATATATGCGATGAAATACAAAATATCTGGAACAATGTATGTCCCAAATAAATGGTGACAATTTGTTGGCTTTAGGCTAGCTGGAGGTCCAATTGGGCTTTCAGATTTATTCAATCTCTGCGCTGGAATTAAGCTGCTCCAATTTGTAGCATTTGGAGTCGGCGTTATTGTCGTTGGAATCTGAAATAAATATGACTGACTAAATCAGTGTGTCCAAACTTCGCTTTTTTGTTAGTTCTAATATCGCGGTGCAAAAAGCTACAATGTTCAAGCACCCAGACAGGGAAAATGACAGTTGTAAGAGATTCGTTTTAATATTTAGACCCCGTTTACACTATGCTGGTACGAAATGAATACGGAATAATACTGTGCCGTATTGGCCTCCTGTTTAACTATGCCGGCATAGTTTTTACTTGAATACGGCACGAAATGTATACGGCATGCTAACTGGCTTCGTCGCTCAACCAGCATACTGTAAACGGTGAATACGGCATCATTTCATGTCGGATTCACATCGAGGTGATAATCTGGCAAATGAGAGCATGCACCTTGACAAATCCTCAAAGCCTATCGTATAAATTTCGTACCGGTATAGTGTACACGGCGATTCCGTTTGAGCAGGGAAACCAATACGGCACAGTTTCATGCCGCATTCGTTTTGTGCTGGCATAGTGTGCACGGAGCCTTAGTTATGACGTTGGCTTACTGATACGCCCAAGAAAGCGTTCCTTAATAAAATTTGATGGCGTTCTGAACAGAAGATTTCACCAGATAAAAGTTCGGCTGATAAACTATTGGGAAGAGCTTTTCGACCAAATTTGTGAAAGTGGGCAAATCATATTCTGCAGATAACTTCAGTATATAACTTATATACAATTGCAACACAACTTGCACTACAGCACGATTTCAATGTGAACATAATGGGGATTTTGTTTACGATTTTAAATAAGGTTACAAAATAAACTGTCAAATAATATTGAACTGGTGGTGCGATTATGCAAGCGACAAAACGAAATTCAAACACTCTCTTCGATCGTTAACGTTCAATAACTCGAAGACTGTTGTTGCCATTATTTCCGATTTTGCCCTTCATCCTGGTGACATTCCAAAGATAAAATCTATACCCTTCAAGACGGTACAGAGCTTATAAGAACGGCCGGATTTGTTAGGTTGGAATGCAATTTCGGTTGGTGCTTACTTAAAAACCCTTCTTCTTCTGGGAGAAAATTCCTTTCTTGTAGATGACGCGTTGTGAATTTTAGAAAGCTTCTTCGAGTATGTTTGCAATAATATCATGCATTGCATCTCCTCTCTCACAAAATGTGTTCTCTTAGGAATTTCAGAAGTCTGTTACTTACAGATGATTTCCGAAACTTCACATATCAAAGAAACTTTCATCACAGATTAGTGCAAACTCAACAAGGAAATATATTTTATAAAATATCTGAAATTTGTGTAAACTCACAATAGTCGTTGGTGCTACGGTTGGTTTCGATTGATCCATAGAAAGCCTTCCTTGACATGTCCAAACACGTGCAATATACCAAACCATGAGAAGAGCAATGATAAACACAGGATAGAGAAAATTGATGAAAGACCAGAAGCATTGGAAACGCACAGTGTTGGCTGCAAAGGGCCGCCATGCAATCTGTGGTGATAAAATCAACGAAATGAAAAGAACGAAGATAAAAGCCTTCAAATGGATCAGAGGATAAAATTATTTTAAAATCGCATTGTTGCTTGTAAGTTCGATATATCTAACCATTGCTTTCCATACCCACCGAAGACCAGAAAGCCTACGAGTAGATAGCCTGCGTGCAGACTCTACTGATTTCTTTTCAGAGAGGTTTCCCCTCCAGTAGAGTCTGCGCATCAGCGACCACATCCTTGTTCTAGGTCACGTGCAGTTCGCAGGATTGAGGAACTAACTCATTGAATCAGATTCAATAGAGTCGCCTATAAATAGGATAAACAAAGCACCCATACACAAAAGGTTTTCTTTGGCTTTTATTTGGCTAGCTTTGTTCATGCATATACCAATCCAATATCAGAAGATTCCAACAAAGACCAGACGCTACTCAAAGAAAAGGGAAGGCTTCAACCAATCAGGAAAGGTTTAGCGTTTCTCATAAACTGAGAACAAGGATTTGGTCGCTGATGCGCAGACTCTACTGGAGGAGAAACCTCTCCGTCTCTCTGAAAAGAAATCAGTTGAGTCTGCACGCAGGCTAACGAGTAGACCCATTATCCTAAAGAATATAGGGTTTACGAAATAAAGAGATAAAGCTTGATACGGCTGCCTAATTAATTATTCTAATCCTCTGTTCCAATAATGGGCGAAACACGTCTAAAGAAAGGCAGCATAAATGAAGTTCCAGAAATCTTGAACCGCGGTAGCAAGTTTTGCTCTTTGTTTCGTAGACCCTTTCTCCTTCTGGTAATGGGTCTACTCGTAGGATTGGTGCCTGGTTTGTTGGTATTGGTGCATCGGGAGTTGGAGTATTGGTCTTCTCATCGGCTAAAGACTAGACTGATGACATGCGTCTAAGTTTTACTCCATTGAATTGAATCGTTATTTACTGTTTAGCTATTGCCATTCCGCTAAAACATTTCGTTGAAGCGGAATGGGTATTGTGGGGGTATCGTTGGGGGGAGGGGAATGGAGTGAAAACAAAGACTCATGTAAAAAGCTTAGCCAAAGACATCGTAGGACTAAGAACACCACTTACCATTTTTAAGAGCGAAAATTCACTAATTTTGATAACCAATGACGTAAATGACATGCAACATAGGAATGATAGGGAATTTTGATGCTTACTACAAATGTTAATTATAAAACATAAAGTATGGTGGGGGTAAAAAATCAGTTGACAGGTTGATAGAGTATGCTTAAATTAGCTGTAATTAGAGCTATAATTAGTTCTTTTGCCTAACATAAATAGGTGAATGATGACGATGATGAGGATGAAGATCACAAGGATGATGATTATGATGATGGTTATTAATTATGATGATCATAAAGGCAGACAAACATACCACTTATTGTCCTGGTCTTAAAATTATGGAGTTTTCTAAGCTTTATTTCAACATGAAGAATATTGCTGTTTTCGTATGACTGAGGGGACAAACTGCCATGGAAAAATGGATAACTTGTGTATTGTTTTCATACTTAGAACAATTAAAATCTCCACATGCTACTTGATGTTCAAAGTGAAAAAACAGAGAGATAAATTTAATCATACCAATGAAAGCATTTTGTAGTAAGGGAAAATCATCTGGTTTTTACATTTCTGCAAATTACTTGTCACAATATTACATCCATATGGAAGACCATGTATTGACCCTTCGTATTGATCTCGGATCTAGAAACAACGAATGGATCAACAATAAATATAAAAATCAATCAATTGATAGCCTGTCTGCAGACAGGGAAGTTAAGTTTTGATTTCAAGAACAAATAAGGTTGTTTCCCATGAGCAAAAAGAATGCGGTCCTGAGTATTTTCCCAAGATAAGAAATTTCATCCTAGAGCTGCAAAAGTTCGCTAACCTGATGAAGAGATAATGCTTGAAACATTGTCAATATCTTAGTCTTCGTACAATGTCCAATTTCTAAGTGAATTTATATTTTTGTAAATCAATGTTTACATACCACAACATCACTGGCTTCAAGCAGATCAGCAAAACTTGAGTTGACACTATTTCTTGAATCAGTGCTGTCTCCATTAAAACTAGAAGATAAGGAAGATAAAAAAGTATGATTTAAACATCAAACATCTTTTCTTGCAAGGGTATCATTTGAAAATGGACGTGGGTGGACATGTTAGTTTACCATTTCTCAAGCAATCACACACAAAAATAGTCAGGTGTACTTTACTGCACTTGATTCCTCCCTAATTCTAATCAAGCTTTTTAGGGTACTTGGCAGTGTTTTCACCTTGTTGTGTTTCTCCAAAGAGGTTTATACATAAGTAGGAGGAATATGAAGCCAAAGTTTCATAATTCAGCAGCAAGTTGTAGCAACTTTTGCCGTGGCAGATTTACGGAGAGCGGGAAAACAGTTAGTTGTGTTCTACTTCTTTAGAATAAACAATTTGCAAGTCCAGTCTAGGAATCAAATATATCTCCACTACTTTTTCCTTCATGTGCAAGGGCCAAAGTTCCTCGTCAGCTGACATTTCATTGGCATACAGTATGACAACATTTCCAGACTTACTTTTGATTAGGAATTCCATGCAGTCTGTTCATCTTCTCGTTTGCAGCAATACAGTTTAGATACATGAGAATAATCTAGCTTGCTTCCTCTGAACATCAAACACCTTGGATTGGAAAGATAACAAGAAAGTCACTCCATCTAAAAATAAGAATATCCACTTTTGAACAGCTAAAATATTCAACAATTTGTTTCAACTACTGGTCACCAATTTTTGGCCTTGTGACATATGGAAACTTCTTACTTTAACAGCATAAATAAATTCACAAACATCAACTGTCTAGACTTTGCGAAGTTTGGAAACTTCTTAATTTTTGCAACATGAAGTTTGCACAGTTTGTTTATGTGCAAAATCTTATATGCAAGAAACTGATGTGAAACTTTAGGTGCATTGGGGGGAGGGGGGGGGGGTGGGATAGCCTGCGTGCAGACTCAACTGGTTATCCCGAAGTAAGTTTAGCTGAATTAAATTTGATGGTTTTGCCTCCAGTAGACTTGGATTCTGCCGCTGATTCGCAGACTCTACTGCAGGCGAAACCCTAAAATTTTAATTCAGCTAAACTTACTTCAGCATAACCAGTTGAGTCTGCACACAGGCTAGGGGTGGGAGGGACAAGTAGTCTCCCCAATTTTTCTTTAATCGCCAATGAGGGTGCCTGCAGAATGTTTGGCAGATTTTGCCCTTTTGTTCATACAAACTTCTAAGTTTATTTGAAAATCGAGCATTAAAATATACTGTAGCTATTGATCTCCAAAGACGTATCAAATCATAAATTCCTAGATGTGGTCCACCAATGACCAACACAGAGCAGAGCATGCACCCATCGTGGCCATTTTCAGGGACCCCAGAGTAATTTTACCAATGTGAAAACGAAGGACAGACTTGCCAACTTCAACACTAAACCTTCCCAGAGCATTATGTTTCAAAATCTTTGGCGAAGAGTAAAGTTTAAATTCACTATGCACTGGACACTGCCTTAGGCCATATAGCATAGCGTGTGCGACTTGTGACAGTAGCATCGAGCTGCAAGATTTCCTGTGAGAGTTCTGTCTGCATATTGCATCTTGTTTAACTTAAAGGGTTCAGCAATTAAATAGCTACTTTCCTTAACAGATATAAAATTACCTTACGCTTTCACTCTGTTAGTTATCATGCAGAAGGAAGCAATCTTGTTTTGTTTACATCGTCGCCCGCCATTTGAAATGTGAAATGCTTCTTTTCTCATGCTGTTTCCTCCGCAGCGGCAGTAATATACTCTCCGTTCCTCCGCAACTGTAAAAAATATTTTCAATTTTTTCGCCTTGCACAGGTTGAAACTTTGCGAACAATATTTGGAGCGACTGACATAATTACTGGCCTGGCATGATATCAAAGATGTATCTTCGATACTCATGCTGTCCTGCATTCTTAAGATCTTGTTTTAACGTCAAAACGTCAAGTTTTATTCAAATTTAAGGGATCTCAATATGAAGAAACAATCGCTTTACATTTGAAAAGCAGGCCATGGAAAAGCCCTGAAAAAGCACTTTTAAGCTTTCTTAGCAGTAAAAAGTCTAAGAGGTCCAAAAAACATTTTCCGACCCATGCTTTACTTCAAACTGAGCTTACTCGTTGGCTAATTTCAAACAGTGAAACGATTTTTTGTTCGCGATAAAGCAGTCATTGTGAATCTTTCGTTAAAATTGTGTTAAATTCTTAGCAAATATAACCCATTTATAGCCAAAGACGTAATCAATAAGCTTCAGTCAGTAACAGTTGGATGTTAATGAATGCATCTCCCTCTACCTCCCTTAGGTGTCTTCTTTCAACCTCCCAAACTTCAAAAATTAGGCTAAAGACACATTACTCTAATAAGAAGACTTTGGCTAAGTGAAAACAACATTTCAACCCAAAAAGCACGTCAAAATTAAAACTACATTCCACATTAGTTTAATCTAAACAACAATTCTTTACGAAATCAAATAAATTTCACTCTAAATGTACAAGTGCAATATTGCAGTTGGGATTCAAGCTAACATAACAGAACGGTATATACAACGAGATACAATGGTTAGGATGAATTAGAATTAATTTTTCTGGTATCTAAAACGCATTAATTTAACCAAAACAAAACATTTAGCTACTCGATAAGCTACTCGAAAAAGTTTCCACTTCTAAAAAGCAGCAAAGTGCTTCCTTTTTGTGAAAGTTGCATTTTAGTAACGAACAGGTCAGCACCTCTTTCGTTGGACATCGATCATAGCAAAATCGAAACACATAAGGGAGTTGTTGGAAATGTGTCTATTTGAAAAATTCTTCACTAGGGCTATTGAAAAATCTGCAGAGCGCTAAGATTGTATTGTACATCAACATTTTAAAAATACTGCAGTATTCTTTAAATTAGGAGCACGCACATACTCTTCGTGGAACTTTACCTCAAACGTTTACCCTTACATAA
This sequence comes from Aurelia aurita complex sp. Pacific, assembly GCA_004194395.1. NCBI lineage: Eukaryota > Metazoa > Cnidaria > Scyphozoa > Semaeostomeae > Ulmaridae > Aurelia > Aurelia aurita complex sp. Pacific. The sequence goes on from REGL01000145.1 coordinate 196,856, forward strand.
AACATTAATCATTAAATATAAGTAATAGAGTTACAGTAAACTTTATGCGTTTCGCAGGCACTGGGGAAGGCACTACAATGTGGAAAAAAGTAGATTTGGTACGGTTACACAAAACCAAAGTAGCACCATAAAATAACATACAAAATAATAAATAACAAAGCTGAAACATAAACAAAAGTTTGATAGCAACAAGCACAACAACGATTTACCCTACTGGCACAAACAAGGACAGATTTTGTAAGACAATAGCATGAG